>BLAZ01000706.1:435658-440658 GCA_014633955.1 Acropora tenuis
TCCGATAACAAACTGTCCAATAACAAACTATCCAATAACAAACTGTCCGATAACAACTTGGCAAGCGAATTAGTGGAAAATAGGCCTTTTTTAAACCAATCACAAGCGAGGAAATTGTAATTTTTATGATTACACAAGTAATCCACGACACGAATGAAGAAAGGAAAATGCGTATGTGTGTAATTCATTGAACAGGATTAGCATCAGTCAGTTTGATGGACGCCAAAAGTAATTTCAAAAATTGGTAAACTGCATAGCTAAAGTATTTCTTTTTGCATTCTTGGACTGTAACGCCCATTTCAAAAATGGGGCCCGACACCTTTTAGTCTGCTGCGCATTGTGCACACTATTAAGTGGCGGCTATTAAGGATTTTGCTACACAGGAAAAGGCACCTTAAAAGGACAGTATTGGCCAATTTTTTCTTATCAACTGCCGTTATTATTACCTTCTCCAGAAGAAATTGGAAGCCGAAAAGCAAAGTCAAGTTAGCTGCACTTTGACGAAATCCAGACAGCAAATGGAGAGCTTATTGCTTCCTGCCGAGGACAATCTGCGTATATATTAATCTAGAATTGCGCTAAGCCTTTCAAAGATTTTGCAAACAGATAGTCAAAGACTTGGTAATAGAAGAAGCCATTATATGATATTTGCTATGCTGTAAGCAATGGACAACATAGAGATGAGGTGCTCAGAGAAAGTAACAGATTAGCCAGTTTTTCCTTCAATTCATCGTTTCTATCGTATGCAATTATTATAATTAAATTGGAAATAAATCTTTTTTTTTATATATTGAGGACTGTTTCTTTGTCTTTTTGTTTGCTTCGAGGGATTTTCGGAGTAAATGACGCCTCTTTGTTTTTTTAAGTTAACGGAGGTTACTGGTAAAAAATTCTTTGTAAAATGCCAATCAAACTAATGGAAATGTCAAATTAGCGGAAATTTCTCATTGTTCATCAACTTGACGAAAAAATTATCTTTGTCACCTTAAATCGTGCATTTCAGTTTCACAAGGCAGCTGTAAATTATCTGGGGATGCCTGGGAAACTCTATCAAAAATTAGTGGATGTTAAAGGTCATTTTGTATGATTGGTGGATTTTGTCAAGAGGAAATTTACTGACCTTCTCCGTGAGAACGAAGGTTTTATTCAAAATATATAAGTATAAGTAAAAGATTAACTACGTTCAATCAATAGAATAGTAACATTTCTTAATTGAACTGCAGTAAACAACGTCTCTTGAGGCAAAAATCTGAGGTAATGGTGGACTCGTAGCGTGGAGCTTGAGCTCGAGTTTGTTAGGACTTGCGCAGTTTTCAGAACGAACTTCGGACTCGTGTTACAAGTTAGTTTTTGATCGTTAGCGTTGTCGTTGCTTACCTTGTTCGTGTTACATATTCACTCGGCTTTGTGCTGCCTTTGTAATTACATCAGCAAATGGTTAGACTTTCATGTCTTCTCGAATAAGGACTATAAACCGTCGGTCCCGTCTCACAATACCTTCCATGTTTATAAGTTCAACATGGGACGTTAAAGAACCCACACACTATTCGAAAAGTGTAGGGCGTGAAGTTTCCCGGTGTTGTGGCTGTCCTTTGTGTTGTTCCTTCTGGGTTTGTGCTTCACTTGGGGATAATCTCATGCACCTTTCCCCCTTGGACAGAAATGTCCCAGAAAAATGACTATGACTATGACTATGACTATGATTTTTCCATTAGAAACATGCCTCATAAAAAAATTTAATATTTAATTTCTTTTGATTTTCAAATTTAACAGTGCTTTCATCTGCTTGAAGGTCGCAATTGTTTTCTGACAGTTACCGCTCTGAAACAAATTCCTTGTTTAAACTTATTTTCCGGTTGGGCTTCGGGATATTTTGCCCAGTTCTGATAAAATCCAGACTCCTTAATACAATTTAAGGTAAGAATGCAGTGACAAGGAACTCAATGAACTACAGTACTCTAAATGTATCATGATCACGATTCGTTATTTTTGATTGATATCGCTAATATTAATCGTTAGTTAACTAGTGAAAAAGGAAAAAAAAAAGAAAAACATCTACAATGCGTTGGCCCCAGTTGTTCAAAGGGCAGATAGCACTATCCATCGGATAAATCAATGCGTTTGGGTTGCATTTCTCGGCTGGCTAGCACTGTCCAAGCCTTGAACAACCAGGCCCTGCAGTGTTGAATTTATTTGATCTATCGGCATATTTGTTTTGGAGCCTTGAATCAGTCCAGTGATTACAAAAAGAGTAGGCAATTTTGAAAATTGGGAGATCTTGCTTTATTTGGCGGAATAAGCTATTTGAATAATAACTTATCTCAATCACAGTTATTTGTTTTCAGTTAAACAACATGAATGCTTCAAAGGAGACAAACCGAACGCTTATTTTCATCATGTCAATGGCATCTGTTCAGAGCAGATCAGAGATCTTGATTTCTTTTAATATCACAGCTATAGCTGCAAGGGACATGATGTTTTTTAGGACACGCTACCTTAGTTAGACCTCGCCTTAAATCTATACGCCATCGTTTTCATCGTAAGAGGGAATTTTGATCGACTCAGATATTTCGCTTTAAGTTTAGCCTTCATTGACGTCATGCGAGGCTTCGCGGCAATTGAGATTGCTTTTTGCTTGTCCTGCTTACGTGGATTCAGCTGCCAACTGGTTTATCAAAAACTACACCTCACTCTCCAGTCATCTACCGATGTCTTTTCTACTTTCTTTCTAGCAGCAATAGCAAGTGATATGTACTAAAACATTTTACCCTCTTACTCATAAATGAAGGTGGGCGATCACATCGATAATCTGGATTATTTCCATGACATTAACCGTTTCTTAAGCTTTTGCATTAGGTGGCTTGCTGATATGCTGGTTTGGTTTTTCGAGTTACTATGCCTGACAGTGATATGTACAATGTATGCTCCGTTTTTTTTTGGAAAATCTTTTGTGAAAAATCTAACTATATTTGCAGGTTCAATATTAGCAAAGTCGTTCTGTACTTTGCTCTATAATTTATTTTTTAGCATGGTCACCGATTAAGGTCCTGGAAGCAGTGCATCTCTTCCAAGATTTCTCTTGCAATACCGTGACTCTTTTCATAAAGTTTCTGAAGATTATGTGCTCAACCGTAAGCCCACTGATATATTTCAGAAAACTAATGAAATTTTACAAGCCGTGCACTTGCACGGTAAAACATGAAAAGTCATAAATAATCGTACAGGACAGCTTACCACTGATAACCTTCCGGTCTGCTTCCTTCCTTATGACAGGCTCTGACGGAGGCAGGGAATAGACGACCAGCAACCACACTAGTTGAAAAAGTGAATTTGTAAAAAGTTATTTTGTGCGTCAATCGAGTTTATTATGTCAAAAAATTGGAAGACGGCACTCAAAAATTGGAGTAGTTTTTGTTAAGAATTTCAGGCTATTCTGTTGTGTTATTTGTGAAGTAATTTTTTAATCCCAAATTGGACTTGCACACCTCTACAAAAATCGCAAACACTAAATTTCCATCATTTGAAGTCATGATTCAACAATTTACTTGAAACTTGATTGGGATTGCTTTCTTTGTTATTTACGAAGTAAATCTATGAATTGGGCGGAAAAATGGGATATTGCCGCATAGTTGCTCTTACTGCTGAGCCTGCGGGCAAAGCTTCTTTTGTTCAAGACCGCATGCAGACGAGGCCAATGGTACATACAAGGGAAAATGATACATTAGCTTCGTTCATGTGAACCGTTGATAATTGTAAGAACAGCTATTTGTTCTCAGTTTACCATGTGTTAATAACAGTGAGGACGCCACTAGGGCTGGAGTAAGGTGAAACAGTGAATAATGTTGTCGTTGTTGAAGAAAGACGAACGCTGCATGATTTTAAAATATAATAATAATAAAAAGACTCCTAACTGCTTTAAAGGATATAAAATGATTTTGAGGTAGTTTCTAGGTAGCTTGCATAAATTACTTGTTTACTTTACCAATGTAAATAAACATATCTGTAATCTGAATAGCGCTGAATTATTAAAAATGCTAGAAACACGATTCTTTAACTAAAGTAATAGCTGAGTTAGCTTGATTGCCTTGCTAATCTTAGGTGCCATTATTTTGCCCTTTCACCATCTTTGTTGTTAACCTCTTGCTTAAGTTCTTCATGTTTAATGCACTGGTTTCAAGTACGCAGAGGGCACTAACCCTTATTCTAACTTACCATGACATTGCCGGTCTAAAAGTGGCATAGTGGATAAATCAAAATAAACTTTTACCAAATGTTCGCTTATATTTTAGGGGTTGATTATTGCAACTATAATTTGTCTCGGATTAATACGTGTGGACGCCATCTGCTGCCTTCCGGCAATCTCGTATATTCTTTCTTGGCTCTCTTTCCATTGCATACACGCTGGGTCCTTTATAATTACATTCCATCAAAACTTGCTTTCGATTCCTTCCTAAATTCGAAGGTCAAATCATCCACTCTAGCAACTGTCTTTCGAGACACTGATTTCAAACTCCTCTCTCCTATTGGTCAGCATGAATTTCGGTTTAAGAGGCTTATTTGAGAATCAGCTAAACTCTCATTAAAAAATGATTTAAGTCAACATTTCGCCTGGCGACTGTGCAATCTTTTAAATCTTTAATAAATTATTTAAGGAGTGAGTAACGACAGTGAGAGTTCGTCATTACTT
The DNA here is from genome assembly GCA_014633955.1 of Acropora tenuis. Classification (NCBI taxonomy): domain Eukaryota; kingdom Metazoa; phylum Cnidaria; class Anthozoa; order Scleractinia; family Acroporidae; genus Acropora; species Acropora tenuis. The sequence continues at coordinate 440,346 of BLAZ01000706.1, forward strand.
CTAACACCTGCCATTTTTTGTTGGAAATATTCTAGTCTTGTTGTTTTGTTAATTATGAATACAATACTGTCACACAACATTCATCTAATAACAAAGAGTAAGTAAAAACGTAAACGTCAAATATGAGTAAAACTTGAGTGAAAGACGAGTTGTTACTTTATTACCGCTCTGCACAGGATCCTATTGTCGCTGTTTTAAAGCAAATCCTTTTTTTTTTCAATTATTGGAAATCATAAATCAACTTTATTTTGACAAGAACGATTATTTACTGCCACAAGTCAACTTATGCCCCACTTGTAAGCCAACACTTCTT
>BLAZ01000706.1:448158-453158 GCA_014633955.1 Acropora tenuis
AATCTATAAGTGCCCTGAGCACTCATTCGAACGGGAAGGGGTTAAAAAAGAGGACTCAAGAACCACAAGACCTTAATCCCTCCCATCCCAACTAATGATAAGTCCGGTTCATGGAGTATCTGAGCTACTGTAGATGCGCTAGGTTCTGCCCTTACATTCGCCAAGGGTTTTCATGTTGAGGGCTTTGATCCATTCATAAAATAATTGCTACATTGGGTCGGGGCAGTACTAACGGAATAGAGCTGGTTCAAGACGTGGGAAGAAGTGATTTAACTTTGGATTTGAAGGTTGAAGATGATGCAATTGTAATAAATTCATGATATTCCCATAATGCATTAGCATCTTTTGAAATGCAAATAATATCGTATAGGCATACGGTACTTTAGGTTTGGCAATGATTTTTTTCCTCAAGAATTATTTTGCTGGGGCAAAATTATACGAATATCTCATTTCCGCATCTGAGTGTTGTTTCGTGCACGTCATTCTAGAATAAGGAATTGTGTCTAGAATCAGTTAAGTGCAGAATAATTTGCAACGGTCGTTTGTAAATAACGTCAGAATCCAATGAAAAATGTGCTTTTACCTGATAAAGGTAAAATTGACTGTTGACAATGAGGGGAAGATCTGTTTTCTGTGCAATTGTCGCTTCTTTAAGACATAAAGCTATGGTGCTAATGAATCCTATTGCTTTTGATATTCTTATCTTATATCTGAAAGAACAATACAATGCGAAAATGAAAATCTCTTTCATCAGTTGCATGTTTCAGACATCATGTCAAACGTAAATGGCACATCACATATTACATATAAGACGACAAAATGAAACTTATCTTTGAAAATGCCGGCTAAAATTAAGATTTTTCCTTCCAAGGTCTTTTCATAGATAACCCAAGTCTTTTAAAGATGATACTAAATATGTCATACAATTTTAACGATAACTTTGCCACCGCCTTACAGTGAAATAGAAATTTAACTAACGTATAGCATAAATACTGTCCTGTGACTGAATCTGTGGAGTATACGGAGTTATCGGTTTCTGAACTTGGGCCTTGTCAAGTTCTTGTTAACAGCGCTAGCTTAAAGTGCAGCTGACGGTTTTAGCCGAATGGACCTAGATCTCTGACCCCTACTATATTCAGCTGAAAGCTCGGGAAAAATCACAAAGAAAGATGCATTGAAAGAAAAGAAATTAAATACCTTAAGTAATTTTTGAAGCCGGCTAATTGTTGTATCGTTGTAGTGATCAGAGGCTATGATTTTCAATGCCGATCCAAGCAATGAAAAATAGTTTTTAAAACTGACAAAATATCAAGTGACACACTGTATTGTATAAAACTATTCAAGGTTTACAAACTCATTCCCGTTCTCTCTCTCTACGTTTATTTTTTTGTTCCCTTTTATCATTATTATTTGTTATAATGAATTTCATAATTCTTATTTCATTCAGAGGATCACGGGGAAATACTGATCTACATATATTATTCATCTTTCAGGAAAACCATTTTTTTTGTAGCACTTCTTCGCATGCGGGTGGAATAAAAACTAATAGTATATTGTAGCTCCATAAACTCGCTGCAGTTAAGATCTATCTTTGTCAGGTGCAGGGTCCTCTTTGTTACCATTCTACCTGAGGAACTAGAACTCTCGACTGAGGTGGTAATAGCGCCAACGTTCTGAGACGGCATGCTGTATAACATTTTTTTCTCAGCTGCTTTAACAACGTAACAAACGTTTTAAGGGTGCGTGTTGATTCTTCTTCTTCCTCTTCTTCTTCTTCTTCTTCTTCCTCTTCTCCTTCTTCTTCTTCTCCTTCTTCTTCTTCTTCTTCTTCTTCTTCTTCTTCATCTTCTTCTTCAACCCTCCGCATGCATATTACAAGACAGTTGCAAACAGAACGTTTATCTAATTCTTGTATCATCATCACAGAACGTTTATCATTTCTTATAATTGGACATTCTTTCTCATGCGCATGCCCCCGAGTTTTCTGTCAAGAGCAACTACATGAAGGCGTGTTTTTCGCCAACCTTCACGTAAACAGGTCTGCAAACGTTTTGTATGGAGGTCGAACCTATCGTTCAAAATAATTATGCATGGCGTCAATGTTGTGAATTTCATAAATATGGTACCTTGAACAACTCAAATCCTTTGCTTTGCAAACACCGACCACGAAAAAGCGATGCTACTTGGATTGCTGAATGTCTTTTGTGTTCATTTGGCAAAATGCTCTCGTGTCTTTCCAGTCTGCGTTTTTTTTACTTATTTTTCGAGGATTGAAGAACTCGGAACAGGTGATTTTTTTTTGTTTTTTATTTGCGCAAACACATAATACGAAGTCTTGAGATGAGACAAATCTTCATCAGCGCTGGAATTAGCATTTACTAAATGTAAACATTCTGGCATAATATATCGAATCTTCAGGCCGCAAATCTTCAGAATGACGTCAGAAGGAAATCCTATCTTTGAAACACCTTAAAGCGTTCGATCGTTAAACGTTAGTCAGCATACTCGTCCATTCCCTTCACTTGAAAAGAATGATGTCGGCGGTTGGTTGCTTGGATTTTTGACTGAGTGTTTTGATGTTCATCCTCTTACAACATTAGACTTATGTGAATCCAATTTACGAACGGAGTGGAAAGCTCCCAATGATAGGTAAATATGACTTTGAATATCGATGATAAAATATGATGTGGTTTTTAGTGCATCTTCTGTTCACTTGTGGTTTATTTTCTGACAGATGAGAATAATTGTTGGTCAGTGACAAATGAGAGACCGCGAAGGGTTCAGTCAGTCGAAACTGGAAAGCTTTCTTTTCCCAGCATATAACTACTAAATAAGGCTAGTGAAACAGAAACGGTCTCGCTACAAACCTGGTTGCTTATTGTTTACCTTAAGAATAGCTTAGGCTTTTGTACTTTTCTTCCTCTAGACGTATTTTTGATTGGCAAAAAAACAATTATAGGATTAATTTTCGCAAACTTCTAATTAGTGGAACTTGTTCAAAAGAGGCGAACCGAGATAAAACAACAATTATCACATTATTTTTCTTTTATAAGTAATCTCCTCACTTGGTCTAAGGTCCATAGTTAGTGGAGGCGAACCAAATAAAATAACTTTGACGCCATTGACGACTGCACTGAAAATTATTAATACGTTTCCCAAAATCACGAGGATCTAGCCGTAGAATAATAAAAAAAGCTAACGGTATTTCTACGAGAACCAGTGGTTGATCAGAAGCAAACTGAATACCGAAATCGTGACTGATTTCAGCCTTTCTACTCTCCTTGCATTCTCCATATCTTTCTAGTTTTTTTTCTTCATCCAAACCAAAGCTTTTTAGCAGATTGCAGTTGTATTGCACGGTTAGTTTTGCTATGAAACATGGGTCCATATTCCAGGGGCAAATAGAAATAATAATGATAGTAATAATAATAATAACAATAGTAACAATAAGTGCGTTCGACAGAACGCAAACTTAATTTTGAGTTGAGTTCTTTGCCCTTTGCGATTACTGAGCTTTTCAATAACATGCAGACCCTAAAATTCAAATCTCAACCGACAAATGCGTTTTTCGCTACCGTCAATCAAATATTCGGCGGTTACTCCCAGCTTCCGACTACTGTCGAGCGCCCGGTAATCAAATCAAATCGTCTAGTACAGTTCAGACAACATAGTCGGAAGCTGGGAGGAGCCGCCGAACATTTGATTGACGGTAGCAGAAAATGCATTTGGTTGAGCTTTGAATTTTAGAGTCCGCATGTTATTGAAAAGCGCAGTAGCGTTCCTGTGCACTATGATACCGGTAAATTTAAACATTCCTGTAAGGACATCAATTGGCCTCTATGCAGTTAATTTTTCTGGGGCATTCGTCGCAAGTAGTCGAAAATATTTCGGGGACAATCTGGTAGGTCTTTACACCGCTGACCTGTTTTTTTTTTCTTCAAAACCAAAACAACATCTTGTGTGTCAAGTGAACCTGACTCTGAAGATGGCTTCTGTACAGGTTGTCGAAACGTCAGTCGCCAACAACAGTCTTTCTCAGGACTCCAATTACCCAGATGATCTTTTTCAATCATAGTGTGTTAGTCCTGGATTCAAACTATTTTCTTATTTAGCTCTACTATTTATTTCGCCCTTCACATGAATTTTGAACGCACTACCTAAGCTCTGATTACTCAGTTCTAGTAATAATTTAGTACTGGTACCGATATAGAAGTAATAGACGAGAAAGAGAGAGCTTGTCAGCCCTTTGACATGTCTGTCCCCATAGAAAGAAACGCATCTATATAGAAAAGAAAGCGGAGCTCTCAGAGTATAGAGATGTAAAAACATAAGTTGAGAAAATGTGGGGCATAAAGACCACAAAACTAACAGTGGTTTAAGGTGCATGCTCTTGATGAGGAAAGGGATGGAAAGATAATCGTTTCTCTTTGTGGTAATGATACCTGTCGTTTTGTACTGAAACGTCGTGCCATGAAAATCAAAAGAATCGCGCAAACACGATAATTACAAGTTCTGATTTTTTTTTATCTACTTGCGGTAGATGCAGCCGGAAAGGACATCCGTTTAGATAAGACAAATCTCACTTCAATCATGTTATTATAATACATGACAGACAACTGGGCTCCTGTCAGTCACGAATGCAAGTTTTGTCTATCGGGCTCCATTCATTGATCACCAACTGGTCATCTCACAAGGAAAGTTTTGATCACAATCAGGATGCGTTGACAGGACTAGCACTTTTCCCCTTAAACCACTTTTCATGACGGGTATTTTTTCCTCTATCCGCACTCTTTATAATTATAGTGATGGATCCGTTGTAAAAAGATAAAAAAGAGAGGTCAAACCGTCGCTCAGATCTGGTCAATTCGTCACGACTTCAAAGAGTTCATTAAAAGTCGAATACTATCCTTCCTTCCTTCCTCTATGGATTATCATTTTAACTATAATCAGCACTGGCATCGATAATCCTTTGTGGCTTATCAGTTATAGGCGTAAACAGC
>BLAZ01000706.1:669937-679937 GCA_014633955.1 Acropora tenuis
GCCAGATTTGGGAGCGACCATCGGTGTCTTTGCTATGGAATGCCCGGAGGGCCTCACTTGGTTTTGGTGCAGCCACTAACAGTGCATTTGCTGAATTTTTACTTCATTTTCCTTCGGAAGAAACATTCCAGTCTATGAGGTCAGCTGAGTTTTTTATAAAACCTTCACTGGCGGCTTGTCGAATACAATGAAAGGTTTTAGTAGCCGTGGGTTTTGTCCATAACGAGTCTCGTCCTTAAAGCGTTTCGCCCAGACCTATAGTATCGTCCACGGATTCTGTTCGACGCGCAAGTGTTTTCAACAGCGTTTGCCTCAACATAAGACGATTTAATTTGATTTAAAGTTCATACTTTTTCGATTAACATTTTTAAAATCTCTTTTCGCTCAGTGAAAGTGACAACTTGTTCGTTTCAACATATTCAGGACAAGTCACGACATTACACAACTTTCGTGCTGGGCATACACTTTCCGAGTAAACTTAAGTTTTCTTTTCAAATTCTATGAACAAGTGAAAGGGTAAGATTTTCTCGTTCTGGGCGAAACGATGTGGGCGAAACTCGCTACTGTATAATTACAATCGCACTCTTCACGCGCTTCGAATCTTTCAATTCTTTTTAAGCGACACTTTTCGATTTGACCTGGACCCGTTGCTCAGCTCTACACCGGCAGTGGGTTCAAAGCGAAGTTGTTCAGCACCAAATGTTAATCCAATGAGACCGCCAAAGAGAAACACTCTGACCTTTACTGTCGAAGTACGTTCGATCCCAAAATGTATAGAGTCAATTAAGATCGATATTATCAAACAAAACAGGTCAGATCAGCGTTTCGAATTCCAAAACGAAGAGAGGATGTTTCCACTACGGTGATGTACAAATATCAACAAACCTCCGTTGTGCTATCATCGACGTGATCTTCGTTGTCTCCAATAATCGACCCGTAAGCATTTACATCAGCAACACCATTTTTTTTCCGGACAATTCAGACATTGAGATTGACCTTTCCATGCCATAAGTTTTCCTATAAAAATTTACACGACGGAAGCAGCGATGGACGGCAAAATCCCCTTCTACGCGCTCGATCTAAGAAACATTAGTCGCCTCGTGAAAACCAACACAGAAACACGCGCGCAATGCGTAATGGTCAACACTGGGTCGTTAAAGTGGTCGCCCATCATAAAATGTTTGTCACAAAAAGCCAATTTGTGAATGTAAAATTTGAAAAGAACTAGCCGGAGGCTAATTGCATTGGCACTGATATTAAGTCTTGCCTGAACTGTGCAAATAAGCATTTCTCATTTAAGTAAAACGAGAGATTGGAGATCTTGTGCAACAAGTTCCTACAATATCATTTTAGAGTCATCAATAATAGTGACGACCAAGCAGGGAGTGACACAATAACATCCAAAATCTGTAACATTACACTCTTAAGTGCTATAAAGTGAAACTAGTGTGTCACATCGTGGTAAATAGTAATGTCACTTATTCCTCCTCTAAGTTATTCCTCACGCAACACTTTTGGACATCAAGAGAGGTTTCAACAATTCCTTTCCTTTCTACAGTTTCTTCAGCAGTAGCCACGTGCGGTCACAGACTGCCCATTTTTTAATTTTGCGGATTCCGCTCATGGATTCACCATCATTGAGTCACGCTTGATTGAAAACATTTTTCACTCTAAATGTATTCACATAACGATAAGAGAATTGCAATAATGAATCATCGATAGATAGTTTATTGAATATAACTTCTCAACCCAAGAAATGAATTACGTCATATTTACAAGATAAAAAGGATGAAAAACAAAAAAAAAACACCAAATCACTACATGATAACTAATTACTAACAGTAAAGTGGATCTTAAAGTAGTAAATCATTGTTAAGAATGCAAGTATAATACTTACAATGTGATAAAGTAACGTCATGAACCCTTATAAATGCGTTGAATACAATAAGACTATTTCAAAATCTGTCTGTCTTTAATAACCTGATTGAACTGACGTGCCTTAATTTCTGCGGTTATAACACTCTGCATTTTGTGGGGGCAGTAAATTCCTGAGCTTGCAAAAAGTTTGTCCGTCAGGGCTTCCCTTCGGTCTGCCAGAGCTAGAAGACTTGTCTGAACAATTGCAAGCGCTTCTTCATACAGAGAAGATGAGGAAATGATACGCATTGCTTCGATTCCCTTTGCACTCACCTCTAGCTCGAGAAAGATATATAGGTAGAACGTCAAGGAAAATTGGGCAGGCACTTTCAGACGCTGATTGGCGGATGCAGGTACGCGGATAGAACGGTCCTAATTCAAAATGGTTGAATAAATTTTAGAACAGCATATTTAACACGAATGGTCACGAACGTTTTAGTCTCCGAAAAAGGAAAGCCAGTCTCACACAGAGACTCCAAGCTGTTCGCAAATTGTGAACGCTAAAAGGATACGTGAGTTCGTGTTGCCCGAAAGAATATAAAAGCAGATTCAATACCGAGTAAAATGGTTTTAAGGCTACTAACTTAATCCCATTTTATAAATGCTACACGCTCGGCATATTTCAGTTTTCAGAAAATCTAAAGAGACTTAAGGAAGGTGGCTAAACTGAAAATAAATGACAAGTAATCCACTTTTTATTGTTTTTTATTTGAGAGGAATCAACAGTTCTAAACTTCAGGGAAGGGGAATCGACACTTGGGTGTCACTCCGCCTAACGACTTGGATATCTTATTTTTGCTGAGGAAACTGCCAGATGAAGCCAACATTCTTGCTGGCGCTTCTCGGGGGTTTTTCTTTTTCTAATACTATATAGGCGTTATCGCTAATGCCAGAATTTTAGGTTATAGTGATAATGATGATCAAAATATTTTCAAGCTCAGCTCTCTCGCGAAGTTTTGTCTGAGACTAATCATTTTAAAGGACAGCTAACCGGCCTGCCACAGGAGGAAAACTCACCGAATCTCGTACATATTTGGGCAACTAACAGATCTTTCATAAATTCTCACGAAATTATGACATATCTTGCTTTCGAAGATCAAGCCTCTCCTAAGAAAGTGCCAGATGGCTCAGCCAAGAGACAAAACTTTGTCTTATGTGCCGCTTAATCTTTCTTTTCTACACATATCAGATGCCCTCGCTTACGTCTTTTTTTGCAGGGAATAGCAGAGCTCACAGTCAGTGAAGGTCGCAGAACATGATTCATGATTTATGTCCTTAAAACCGACGAACTGCATCAATATTATGATTTTGCAATCGTTTCTAAGATTCCTTGGCGTAGTGTTAATGGTGCGCCTACATCAGGTGCAAGTGTTATTTGCTCATTTTAACTTCGCCGAATGTTTATATTTGGTAGTTTTGCACAATGCAAATTTACTGCATTGGCGAACAAATCATGTACGTATATCATGACCACTTATCATCAAGTGGTTCAACTGAAACACCATCAATGTATAAACTAGCCAACACATAAGCTCCTATGGATTCCAATTCACTCTAATCTTTTAACCGTTTCCTCTCATCCGTATCTTTGAGTTGTAGTTTCCTCGCAATTGTACAACTATCAAAAATTGAAATTAAATTATGTAATTTCTATTTATTTCCGATCAAAGCTCCCTGCTTGGAACCATTTCCTTTTATATGCGGCTGCCGGTTTATCTTTCCGACAGAGTGGACACCTTTTAGGTGACCAGTATCTGATTCACCGCCCTTAAAAGAGAAGGGAGTAGACGCCCACACAACTCACCGCACAGAAATGCGAAAACAATGACACCTAAAAATAGAGGACGAATATATTAAATACCTATGGAAATCCATCGGTTTGTGGTGTACGCTAGTAGATAAACCCTTGCCGTTGACTGAAAGTTTAAGGTGGCTCAATACAGTTTCCAGCACTTATATTTGGATGGATTCGTTATAACCACTCTTTATCACTTGATGCTACAATAATGGTATCAAAAAACTGCTCAATCATTGGTGAACACGTTGTCATCATTTTTTTGACATTATAGGTTACCATAGCAACAGTATAACCTCTTACAAACACCCTTAATTACAGCTTTAGGGGCTTATAATTCAAAAAAATGTTCGAAAATTTAAGGTTGCTCTGAACCCCATGCACAGAATTTAAACTTTGCCAAAAGTTGCGTCTTATCATGCGTATCAAAAGTTGATACTATAAAAAAATTTCACCGTGCCGTTTTTTAATTATAAGCCCATAAAGCTGTAATTCAGGGTGTTTTTAAGAGGTCATACTGTTGCTATGGTAACCTATAATGTCAAAAAAAAAAATGATGACAACGGGTTCACCAATGATTGAGCAGTTTTTTAATACCATGATTGTAGCATCAAGTGATAAAGAGTGGTTATAACGACCCATCCAAATATAAGTGCTGGACACTGTATTGAGTCACCTCAATGTCGAGAAAAGCTAGTGAATTTTCGGAAATTTCCCAAGTGTATACTCCGCTAGAGAGTCGATTCGCATTATTTCCAATAAGCACATTTGGGAGTGCAAAAAACTGGAATTTTAACGAGTGAACACGCTTGTGACCATTATAAACAATTCTTTGATGTTGATCGGGACGAGCGATCGGTCTCACTGTCCCATCTATAAATCCAAAACAATTTCAAGTGGGGCACCTCTTGCATGTATGACATCCAAGGGCGTAGCCAGAGGGGGGTCGTGGGGTGCCCGTGACCCCCCCTTTTGCAAGCCTTTTTTAACCAAACAACCTACAACAGGGGGCGAAAATGCCATGACGATACTTGGCGATAGTTAAAAAGCCCCAGCTTTGACACAGTGTGACTCCCCCTTTGAAAAATTCTGGCTACGCCCCTGATGACATCAGCATACTCCTGTAACAAATAAGGACTCAAAACATCATCATTCCATTGAGAGATTCTGTGGTCGTGATTGTTGAAAATGTTGTTCATGACTTCGTTTGCAATCATGCATAACTCTGGGACTGGTCTTCCAAATCGGCTGATCATATCTGAATAACGGCAAGGATAAGAAAACCTTCTCAACAGTATACAGAAACCTTCAATTCTATCACAGATTGTTTTTTGTGGACACCGGATTTTCATTGGTAGTTGAAGAACGTTTGCTAGCAGAGGGATGTCTTGTTTTCAGACTCGGAGTCTGCCAAACATTCGGTTTCGTCAATGTTTTCAAGATCAAATCTTGCATACGAACTGTGCGGAAAATCAGGGTTCTTGGAACGGCAGCTCTCCCATAAAACCAAGAATTCTTCATCAGAAATTAATTTACCATCATATGCTAGTAAGAGCATCTCTCTTATTTCGCGAAAGGACATTTTTTCCTTAAGGTTTTCTCAAGCTCGAGGCAGGTTTCGAAAGGGTTGCCATCGCAAAAAAAGCTTAAGTTTGGATCTTGGCGGGAACGACGGCGCCCTCTTACCCAGGCTCGCTCGTTTGTAGACGTCGCCGTCGCCCCAAAAACGTCTGGTGCTTAAGTTCACTATTGTCGTCGGCACGAAAATGAGCATTTAGTTTTCGAAGACATAATTGGTAGTTCTTCAGTTTCCCAATCTCTTGAATTACACTGGGGTATTTTGCTTTGAGTCGACCCACAAAAGAGTCGTCAACAGTGTTACAGTTCCCTTTACTGGCAGTTTCTGCTTGGCCTACGCGGAGAATACTGAGAAGACATTATCGGTCTCTGCGTTAACCGGTCCAGGATCTTGAAGATCTTCGTAAATATCCTGAACTTCCATAACTGCTAAATGAAGCAATTGAAGTTGCTTTCGGGCAGCATTCGTAATTCCCTGACCATCGATGTAATACTGGTACGATGGATCGTTTCCACTGTCGCCAACGTTCCACGACCTGAGACGGCGACCCTGGAAAATCTAAAGGAGGCAGCACTCTTTCTACTAAATTCACCATCCTCGTCGCCAATTTGTAGGATATCAGAGCTACTTAGGCGAGCCACAGAAGTCTAAACAAATCTCTTTAATCCAGCCCCGAATTCAACTACCCACTTCACACTCGTCTTTTGCCTTCCCCGGATGTAGTTAAGCTCTCATCCGCTGACCTAATACACTAGAATCGTGGCCTTTATAACCAAGTTATTTTCCGTGACCTACAAAAGGCCTTCGAAACGGTAAATCACCTGCTCTTGCTTGGTAAACTTAAGGCTTGTGGTATTAGAGAGGATGCATTTAATCTTCAGTTTTGTTTCCTACTTAGCGGGTCGGAAGCAAACATGCCAGGTGAATGGTAAACAATCTGGTCAATTCTGAGCCCACTTTTCTTTTTGCTATTCATGAATGATTCGCCAAATTGCTTCAAACACACCACACCCCAAATGTTTGCTGACGATACCAGTTTAACAGCCTGTGGGAAAAGTATTGACGAAATCGAATTAGGACTTAATGAAAACTTGGAAAGCATTAGATTGTGGCTAGGAGCAAATAAGCTTAGCCTTGATGTTTGCGAAGACAGAATATATGCTCATCGGTTCACGTCAAAGACTGGTTAAGCTTCACTTTGAACCAAGCCGGTATGTACTGAGGGTGATCCGATCAAAAAGTAAAAGATAACAAAATACTTGGAGTGTATATCTCTTATGTGGAGCAAGGATATTGAAGAAATAACTAAAACGATTACAGCAGGAATCGAACTAGTGCTCTAAAACGGCTTGGAGATTTTTCAAGTCGAGAGGTCTTTGTTTCAGTCATAGTTAGTAACTATGTTTCAGTTTATAATGCTGCAATTATACCTCACTTTGATTACTGTTGCTAAAGGCTTCAGAAACTCCATAACAGATGCGCCAGGGTAATCATGCGTTACAAAAACGAGGTTAGCCCTACGTCATCTTGGCTGGAGTTTACTAAGCGAACGCTGCTTTCATAGTAAGGCTAGGCAAATGTTTAAGGTTCTCCATGACTTGGCTCCGTTGAGGCTTTTGAATATCTTCAGGTACTCGTCTTCAGCTAACATTTATCATCTATGGAACGCTGATAATAAGTTGGCCCGTTCATCGCCAAAGACTAAGTTTTTAAGAAGAGTTTTAGTTATAATGGTGTTAGGGTCTGGAATTCCCTTCCCAATGAAATAGGTAATTGTGAAACTTTACTGAGCTACGCTTGATAAGCTTATTTCAACCTACATACCAAATGTCATACTGACAGTAATCTATTCCTTTTTCTGTTTCTTAGGGTTATATTTAATTGCGTGAATTAGTTTTAGTCATGGTAATATATTTTTATTTCTTCGGGTTATATCTATAATGCATGAATGTTTTAGTCGTGATTGTTACTATATTAAATATATTTTTAATTATTAATTTTTATATTTAGCTCACGACCCTATTGGAAACCAGCTATTGTTTTTCTTTACATTGGTTAAATAATGTTGATCTTGATCTTGGTCTTGATCAGATCCTCACCGACCATCCACAAACCTTGTAGTCAAAATGTCATCCCCAAAAAGTTAAAAATTCTCCGTAATGATCCCGTAACTAAACATATATTTCCTCAACTACCACTTTTTCATTCAAACGCATAGGTAACATTCTAGTTAGTGTAAAAGAAGAGAGGACGACGGGAACCATCAAAAACCATCATCTAAGAACATTAATAGACGAAACAAGTGGCGGATCTGGGAATATTTTAGCAGGGTGAATTGAAAGAATCGAGGAATATTTTAGTAGGTGAATTGAAAGAATCCAATTATATACTCTGAGAAAAGTCCAGATAGTGTAGGCTGCCATTTGTCCATTTTTAAATAATTTATAAATATAATTTATCCAACCCTTACCTCTGACAACCAACAGGGAACTTTCAAACGTACACGCACACTTGTCCTTATATTTCTAACATGAGGAAGATCTCAGGATCGAGTAGATCCGCTAAAACCACTGACCACTTTACAAGCATCTGCGTAAATGTTATCTATTGCATAACCAGCACACTATGTAAGGAGATTTACTTAGGCGAAACAGGGGGAAGATTGGCGGGTCGCTTTCGGAAACACCTGCGAGTTGTAGAAAAACGACACAGATGCGTCAAAACCAGTTGTGCGCCATCTCAATCTTCCTAATCATTCATACCTTCGGCCCGCAAAAATCTCGAACAAAAATTCATCTTTTTATCTTTTGTTGTTTGGTTTTTCATGACCCACTGAACCTGAAACACGCAGTTTTTTTCCGGACCCCCCATCATCATCGTCATCACTATCGACAACTTCAGCCCACAACGAAGACAGTCCTTTGTTGGACATAGGCCTTCTTACGACATTCCCATGTTTGCCATGGCTGCGCTTGGAGTATCTATTTAAAAGGTGTACCTAGACATTAAATGCACCCATTGAGGATAGTGGGACATCTTTTGGAAAAACTAATAAATAATAACAGTAAAAATAATAATAATAATCCTAATAATGTTTAATATTTCTATAGCGCAAATTAGCATATGAATATGATCAAATGCGCTTTACAATTCTAGAGGAAATCAAATTAACATTGCCCAAATCACTATGAACTATGCCCTTTTCATTAGATTAATCGGCATAAAGGCAACGAAAATGACGATTCAGATGGAAATGACGAGTCGAACGACTGTGACTGAAACTGTTAAAAAAGGATGAGTCACTGGAAAGTTGAAGGGATCTCCACAAATTCTGTTTAGAAATTTTATCGAAAATTCATATACATTTTGTTCAATACAAAATTATATGGTTGTTTATCTGATGATACTTTTATAAAGTATTCAATGACAAAAATTGTCAGTGCACCAACATCAATGTTTGTAGCCCATTATTTTTACCCTGCGTAATTGCTGACCCACCAGACCCAGCCCCTAGCTTCACCAACAACCCCCACCTCATAAATATTGACCGGAACCTGACGAAGCACTTTTTGCAGAATATTGTTTTGAGGCGATATTGTGTCTGGTTTTGCCCCGTCGAAAACTTCTCCTTCTTTTTGTCAATTATTTAAAATTTTGAGACTTTTCATTTGTTCCAGTTCAAATCTTCAGTTTAGACTACCTGTGACAGTTCGGCAATTTCCATCTCTAGTGGGTTAATGAAGGTCTCGTGACCATTCGAGCGCTCTCTCTGCCATCTCCGGGAGTTTTTCTCGTTTATACCTCCAGAACGTCTTCAGTTATGCTATCAGGAGTAGCTACCGCTTCCTTTGTCCGCCCGCAATTACAATGTCCTGTTTGTTTTGTAAGGTAAGGGCGATATTGCTTTTACCGTGATGGTGTTAATTTATGTGGGGTGCTGGTCACGAAAACAGAGAACAGTAAGTCGTTTACAGTTTTGTATTTGACTATTCTTAGAATGTTAGGTTTTGAGCTACTCGTGCGGACAAATTATGCCACGTTAAGGTCAGCCTAACCCAAACCCTAAACTTTAACCCCTCAGCGTTAAGGAAACGACTGAAACAAGACCTTGACAAAGACGACCCCAAACAAGGGATGTGTGACAAGTCCGATTCAGTTAACGTTGTCAACATTGCATGGGAGGAAGGAAAACCATTGAATATCATTATCCTCTTATCTACCCCAAACGCGTGTGGATAAGAGGATAACCAATAATTGAAGTGAGACCGTGTACTAAAGGTTTAATTAGAGTGACCGTAAAATACGTTTTGTTTGTCTTCGAAACCAAGTCTTCCTTTTCTTTAGCGAAGTAAATGAGCTTGTAGTCCTTCACCAACTTTATTTCATGCAGTTATGTCATATACAGATTGTTCAATTTTTAAAATTTTGGTGATCCTGAAAGTGATCATAAATGTTGAAGATAAGTTCGTACATAATTTGTGTGTACGCTTGAATGGGAGCCAATTGGCTGGTTTATATAGCCATTAGGTTATTGTGGATTGAGCTGCACAGAGAAAAACCGTATCTCCACACAAGAAAAATTGCAATAACATGTCATGAATGAATGGCATGAAACGAGAGTTAAGTCGTTCTTCTTGATAGGAAGGTGTTGATATCATAAGTGAAACAATACGTCATGGCTGCGTGGAGATATGGAATTAATTTCTTCT
>BLAZ01000706.1:735641-738141 GCA_014633955.1 Acropora tenuis
CCGTAAATCAGGCAGTCAAGCTTGGTAGTGCATTTTCAAGGACCTTGAAGAGATGCTCATGCATGATCATTGAAACTCTTTGAAAAACCCTAACGCCATGTTTATATTTTATCAATCAGACAGCTCATATGACTTTTATTGAACTTTTCGGGTTTAAGTTTGTAAAGAAAACGTTTTTCTTAGCAGATTCGTCTATAAATGTAAGTAAGTAACATTATTTCGCCTGACATGTCAATAAAATGAGCCACAAAACATCAGTAAGCAAACAAATATCCAGGTTTCAGGGTAAGATGCGGATTTTATTGTGCTTCTGTCTTATTATCTTCCACTTGGTATTCCCTGTGTAGACGTTTGAATGAAGAGTCTCTATGCTGTCGGTCTGATATCTTCTTTACTTTTCTGATCTCTCGGCTAAGAAATATCAAGTTTAAAAGAAATGTAAAAAAGTTATTCAGCATTTGACAATGCTGCAAATATATAAGACTTCCCTCCCGTGACATCGTTACCATGGCCGTAGTCATTGCTTGACAAGCTCCCCGCCAAGGTGGGTTTAGCTGAAGTTCCAGAATTACGGTGAAACAGCTTGACATACCCCTTCCCTGCCCTCCCCCCCCCCAATCTAATGATGAATACCAAATACCAAATGATTGGGGACCCACATTCTTGTGTAGAGATGGGAATAGTTTCGAAAGAAACTGTGGTGCTGCGTCGGTAGGAGATTAATAAACAAGGATTGGGTTTATCAACTGAGGTGGTAATAATTAAACTTTTATCACCATAGAAAGTTCGAAAAATATGAGCTGATGTCTCGAGCGTTGGCCCTTCGTCGGATAGGAGCGAATGGAGGAATTGTGAGTTGTTTTAGCGTATAAAAGGGACGATCGAACTAAAGTATTGGTTGAAACCTGTTGATGTAAAAGGAGATAAACAAAGAAACAGGGTAAAAAAGGAAAATATAAATAGATTAGTTAAATGAGAAACGTACGTTTATACATTCGGTGATGCTTTTTACAGCCATGGGCATTAAAATGGGACCTAGTTACGTTAATGTTTCTTCATTGAATACTTTTTCAAGCAGTACAACAGCCCTAAACTCGGAATCTATGGTCGTTACATTCACGACCGTATCGGCGTCTCTTCCTCCTCAAAGGTAGACTGACTCGATCTCTTCAGTTAATTCTTTTCATTCGGCCGTTAAATATACCTGGCAAATCTCGGAAACTTCACTCTATATTTAGACATTCAAAATTCTATCAGTGGCAACAGTCTTTCCTCTAGTGTTCATTACAAACCCACAGATTCTCCCACTTATTTGTTGCCGCTCATCCTCACATCCAACGCATGTTATAAAAGCCAACCCGTATTCTCAATTTCTTACACTTGCATTGCAGTGACAACTCGGATTATTCTAGCAAAGCCGCAGAGATGTGTCAGATTGTTTGAAAAACGTGGCAATCCTGGCTCAGGAGGGCTTTCTCCGCGCCCTAGAGATCGATCGAGAGTCGGCAACGTCGCCGAAGGAAAATTAAGAACAACAGAATTCCATTAACCCTCACTTTTCACCCCAACAATCTTGCTGTCAAAGACATCATCCTCAAGTACTTTAAACTCCTCCAGAACGACCCCGAAATTGCCACTATCCTCTCTCAACCTCCACTCACCTCATACAAACGCGACAAAAATATAAGAAACTTTCTCGTTGGAAGTGCACTTAAAACCGATCACCAACCAGGCACTTTTCAGTGTGCTCGCGGAAGTTTCAAACCTTGTCCTGTCATTCTCAACAATGACAGGATATCGGGACCTAAACCATCATTTCAGATCATTATGATTTCTCCACTATTGTTTTTTATTCCATTACCTGTACCTTTTGCAAGAAGCTATACATTGGCGAAACAGTGAGACGATTCGGCGACCGTTTTCGCGAAAACCTCCGATGTCGAGAAGGATGACAAGGACGCATCCAAACCAGTAGCGCGACACTTCAACGTTCCACAACTTGGCCATCTGCGGCCTTTCACAGCTCAATGACGGCACGAATAGCCGCAAAAATCTAATTCATTTTTCAAATCAGTATCCTGAATCCGCACGGCGGAAACGAACGTTTCTCATTTAACTAATTTACTTATATTTCCCTTTTTTAGTCTGTTTCTTTGTTTATCTCCTTTTACATCAACAGGTTTCAACCAATACTTTAGCTCTATCCTCTCTTTTATAAGCTGAAACAACCCTCAATTCCTCCATTCGCTCCGACGAAGGGCCAACGCTCGAGACGTCAGCTCCTATCTTTCGAACTTTCTACGGTGGTAAAATTTAAATTATCAACACCTCAGTTGATAAACCCACCTTGTTTATTAATATCCTACCGACACAGCACCACAGTTTCTTTCGAAACTATTCCCACCTCTACACAAGAATGTGTGTGCCATGTAGTATTTATCGTACATGGTGCGCAAGTATTTCAAGAGAAGTGAATCCCTCAGGAATAAAAATGTATCAG
>BLAZ01000706.1:845725-850730 GCA_014633955.1 Acropora tenuis
ACAAGGTTAGTATGATTCGGGTTCCAAAAAAATGTTTCTTTGTTTCTATACTGCTACTCTGCTCATGGTAATTGAGCAGACCTTGGCATAGCTGAAAACACGTCCCAGTTTGCCAAAGCCAGTGGTTCATTACAGCGAATACATAAAACCCATTCCTAACCTGAAGAAATCACTGGTTTAGTTGATCTATCCACAGTTGGTGTACTGAAAAGCAAAACAAAAAATGAGTGATTAAAGTTCTCTTCCCACATAAATACGGCAAATTTTTTGGAAGTACATTGCCTTTCTAAGCACTGGGCTGACTTTCATGCAATAGGTTGAAAAGATGTTCAACAAGAAAACCAATAATAATTTGAAACCGTTCTATTAATCTGTATCTAGCATAACCTTGCAACCCTAACATAAAACCATACTGTAGTCCTGGAATTAATATTTATTGATCACAGTGCATACTAGAATATATTCAATACGCATTGGATATAATTAAGTGACATTAATAACTGATTTGGCTTTGAAGTGATATATGAAAAGTTTCATATAGTGAACTGCGGATTTGAAATTTTTCAGGCTTCTGTTCGCAATTGCTTAAATTGTGTTCAAAACTGCGATGATCATGGCTTACTTGATTTCAAATCCGCAGTTCACTATATGAAACATTTCATATATCTCTTCACATCCATTCTTCACGGGCTCATTAGAACTCACAAATGACCAGCTCCTAACGTCAGTGGCTTCATATAGCTCAGTTGGTTAGAGCGTCGCACCGGCACGCGTATCGCGAGGTCACAGGTTCAAACCCTGTTGAAGTCCTGACTTTTTCAGGCTTCTGTTCACAATTGCTTAAATTGCGTTCAAAACTGCGATGATCATGGCTTACTTGATTTGGCTTTGCAGTTCGTCATTAGTTCATTAGGGCATGTGATTTTGAAAGCAGAAACATTTCTTTACTATACATTTTGACAAGTTTCAAACACTGCCTTTCCACTCAACAACACAGTGTTCATTTCTAATTTATAATGGCCTGGAAATTGTTGAACATAATCCAAAAGATCAGCGATTGAAGAAATACAGAATTTTGGTTTCACAATGCACAATCTGACCTGAACATCAATTTCCAACATTGCACTGCTGTTTCTTACAATTATTTGGAGCTGACACTGGCCTCAATTTATAACTGTTAAAAAAAAGTTAAACTGACCTTACTGTTTAACTCCATTTACCTTGTAATAGGCACTGAGTACAGTGAAGAGAAGCTGGGTGGTTGCAAAGCATCTTCAGTATGAATGGGTGCACTGTGTTTACGGTCATTGTCCCCCACTGCAGTCTGGTCATTGACCAATACTTTCTGACATGAAGTGGATGGGACTGGATAATCACCAATCAATGGTGGTGCAATAGGCTGCGGTTGAGAAATTTTTAGAGCCTCTTGCTCCTGCTTTCTTATTCTTTCTTCTTCCTGTTTTTTCTCAACAATCAGTTTCCTCCTCTTTGCTTCTTCTTCTTCTCTCTTAAAAAAGCATATAGCAATGTCAGCATACAACAGAAAGATATTGTGAACTCATCAACAAAATGATGAATACCTTTTTCGCCTCTTGAGCCTTGAACTCTTCATATTCATGCTGATATTTTTCCTTTAAGACTCCTTTAAGTTCTTCTGCTGTACTGAATACTCTTCTAAGACTCTGATTTTCATAACAATAATAATGATGACATTATAGCTTATTATTACTGTTGTACCAAGAAGTCTTGTTGATGGTCCTTATTTATAATTCAACATGTGTGATCAACTATAATAATATCTAATAATTATTATCTTTCATTCCCGGAGTACTCAGGCTTTTTGGTCACTGAGTGAGTGCCTGGAGACTCTGGGCTAATGGAATTAAATAATAAAATTTTTTTGACTGATGGCATGGGTGAAGTCCCATGCAACAGAAAAGTCTGTCACTCACTCTATTTATTGTGAAAAATGTCCAGTTTACTTTAGCGTATAAAGCAAGACTGAGATTGATCCCGCTTTATAGACACTTTCAATTTGCAGTATGAAATAATCAGTTACTTCTGTTCTAATTTCAAGCATGTGCACTATAAAGACTGGAACCACACATTTTCTGGGAAAATGGTGGCCATTATGCCAGAGTCTCTCTGGGCACTCACTAGCTGACCAAAAAGGAGACGATTCTGGAAACAAGATCGCATGATTACTGTTTGGAATCTATGCAATTTATGCAACCATGCATTCACATTCTCACTGGATTGAAAGGAATGACTAATGTATCCTTAACTGAAGAACTGAGAAGTGTGCTATGACAACAAATCTCTACCACAAACATGAATGTATTACATGCTAATGAACTGGACATTAATGTTCATGTTTGATTCAAGTGGCCTTTTTATTTCACTTAAAAAGTGGAGGATATAGCTGACATTCTGAAACCTTATCAGCAGTGTTTGAGTCCATGAGTAAAAAGTGATGTAAATGGCAACAACTGCAATAGGAAGTTGCAAAGACATATTGTATGTGACTCTATCCCTTTTCCTGTGTTAAGTAGTTGCCAAAATAACTTTTGAAGAGTTCATAACTGTACCTTCTTGTTATTGGACTTATCCACTTGTGACACTTTGGAATACTCAGGATGGTGAGGGAGTTTTTCCACAAATAAACTAACAAGACAAAGTTGATAAAGAAGACACAGAATTATGTTTTAAATGAGTAAGGGATTATCTCCAAATTTCAGAGGGTCAAATTTCTGATTGTTAGGAAGTCATATCAGAAGCTCAAGTGCAACTATTCTGATGAAGTCGGAAGATTAACACTGATCATCCGAATAAGTGGTATAGTACTTCTGATAGATCAAAATATCAGTCTTCTGGTTGAACTTCATCAAACATCTGATTAGCACGATCCATGGAATTTTGAAACATGAACTGTTTGTAACACACCTGATATCTACAATCGTATGAAGGCAGACATTAAACAAACTGGCCATCCAGATGAAAAGGATGAAATGTTCAAAGTTATGTTTGAAAAATATTGACTCACACACATGCATCGAGCGATATCAACGACATGCAACAACAATAATTATGTTTTCACCCATGCAACTACAGTAGCCCCTAATATGATATAGTAATTCGCCCAATCTTAGATAATTCAAGAGTTTTGAAGGCACCACAATTTTTTGTTTGTAAAGTTCAAATATCTGTGTAAATGGATTGTAATCTATTAAAAAAAAGTCTGCTCCATTAATATTTACTTTTAACAGTATTAAATTGATTTGAATTATATCTATGACTGAATTTCAGCACTCTTCTCATGGCTTCAACTCAGAGTAGGTCCCACTCTTGCATGGATATATTAAACTTCTAAATAATGTCCAATCCACTAAAACAGTTTCATTTGCCATTAATAATTATTGTTTGCCACACGGCGACACGCTGTCTGATCACGATACGTTCACTGGTCATGTTGGGAAGCGGCAATACAATAAACCAAAATGTGTTTTATCTCAGTGCATAATTTGTTAATTTCAAACATTAACATTAAAGAATTGCAGGCAAGTAAATCAACGGATGTGTTCCATTTCACCTTTAAGTTTGGTGTCCAAGAAGGTATTTTAAAGCTGTACAACACTTGAATCTTTATCAATCATTGAATTTTTTTTCCTTTTTGCAATGTTGAAGTTGAAAATAGAAACAACAGGAGCTTAAATTGTAGAAAGATTATGATCTGCGAGGTCGAAGGTCTGTAAGCTTTTACTAAATCCACTCCTTAATAAAAGAAAGCATTGCAAGTTGAAATGTGATTCTTTACTGATGTCTGGTTGATTTCTAATTTTATCGGAATTTTGAAACGTCAAATTGGGAGTTCTTGAGTCAGACACAAGCAGCTATCAGAATCTGAAAATGCCAATTAATTTCCAAATTTATCGGAATTTTGAAACCTCAACTCACAAATTATTGAGTTAGACACAAGCAGCTATGTATCAGAATCAGAAAATTCTGATAGCTATATGTACATCAGAAACCAAATTTCTGATATTAATCTTGAGGTGCTCCTAAACTGCTGGCAGATGTGTCAAATAACAGATGCTGTATCTCTTGTTGTTGCTGCCGTTGTTGTTCTGGAGTCCTGAACCAACTAGCTAGCATCAATGATTTTTGATAATTATGATACATTGTTTCTTTGCCTTTTCCAGCATCAATGCAAAAAGTTATACTTGCGTGATAAACTTGGAATATAGAATAAGGGCACTTTCCAAATCTCCTTCATCATGGTAAATCTTTGCCTAGGAAAGACAAAGTTTAGAATGACTTCAGTTTCAGGTTTACATCGGTGTAAGAACCTGTGATAGGTTTTCTTTGCTTCATTAGCTCGTGCTGGGGTTTGATTTTTATTTAATGGTCCCTTGGCTCTTCTGTTCTCTTTTTTTTTTTTACGTCATTCGTGAGTTTGACAGGCTCTTACACCGAGGATGAGCATCAGTTTCCTATTTGGTACCTGACGTAAAACGTACAGTCATGTATAAAAATATACACTAGCAGCTTTAGTCTTTTGTAATATAATTATGATAAATCAACACATAAACTCTGCAGGTCTATAAAACTGGGCACATAAATTTAAAAAATCAATCTACCAATGCGTATTATTTACTGTAATTTCCTTGATTTTTTAAATTCGTTTATCAAGTTTATTTCCTAGAGTGGTAAGCTAGAAAAGCCACAAAATCAGTTTAAACTCACCATTTTCTCCATTTCAACGCCCGATCTAAAGTATTTCTTTGGTGCGATACTATTATCAACCCGTACTTGACCCGCAGATTGAACAAGTTCTCGTACTCTTCTCGCTGGATCTCGTTCCTCCGCCATCTTGCCTCTGTCACCATTTCATATACAAAGCACTGTGGTATGCCGATCGCCTAGGTGGTAATAATACGTACTTATTATATGGCAAACCCAGTCCTTGGCAAATCCCTGTGCTCTGATTGGTTCTTTCTCGGTCAGG
>BLAZ01000706.1:869221-871721 GCA_014633955.1 Acropora tenuis
CAAACTTCTTATAATAAAGTATTATTGATTTGCCACAACTAAATGACACAAAAGAACCATTTTTGGTTGCATGCATACACCTGGCTCTCTTTTTGAAGCAGAAAGTTATGAGATAGTGTTATCCAGCCAATATATCATTGTTCTCTCAGATACTGTCTGGCTGCACAAATAGCTCACCTTTTACATCAAAGAAGGCACAAATATCGTCTGCACCTTTTTTGAAAACCACATTGTGCCTATATGGTAGAAGAGAGACATGCATTAGCAGCATTCACAGCAACTTTAACTTACACTAGCCAGCAAAATTTAAATGGAGACCGTTGGAAATGGTCCTTAAGTTTTTTTCCAGGAAAGATGCTGAGGAAAAAAAATTTTTATTAAAGTTTTGACCCATTCATGAGCATTTTAAGGCAGCATACTGGCATTTACTATATTCACCAGCACTTATCAATTAAATGACAAGGATTCATTTACTCTAAAGTGAGATGTCTTTGAGGATAGATGAAGTAGAGAAGAAAATGCAAAATATATGTTTATTTTTAAGACTCTGAAAAATCACATTCTGGAATATGGGATCAACCAGAAGACTGAAACTTTTTTTCAGTTTTCCTAAATGCTAATCCATTCAGCTATAATGCATAAGATTTCTGTGAAAAGGAATTAAAGAAAAAAAAACAACTCCAAAAGAAGCTTCAAAACTCAGTTCGTCAGCTACTGGCTTGTTGAAAGAATGATGGAAGTTCCAAATAACATTAACACTGGCTTACTTGATTTCAAATCCGCTTACTTGATTTCAAATCCGCAGTTCAATATATGAAAACATTTCATATATCACTTCACATCCATTCTTCACGGGCTCATTAGAACTCACCAATGACCAGCTCCCAACGTCAGTGGCTTCATAGCTCAGTTGGTTAGAGCGTCGCACCGGTATCGCGAGGTCACGGGTTCAAACCCTGTTGAAGTCCTGACTTTTTCAGGCTTCTGTTCGCAATTGCTTAAATTGCGTTCTAAACTGCGATGATCATGGCTTACTTGATTTCAAATCCGCAGTTCAATATATGAAAACATTTCATATATCCCTTCACAATATTAACACTGTAAACACAATTAATGCACTTCCACGAAATGTCAGCAAAAATGAGGGTCTCTTTCAGTGACATTTCTCAAAAGCTGTTTAGCCAATATTACCAACATTATTATCCTTTCCCTATCTTCATTATACAGGATGCAAATTTATAATGATGCAAAACGTCCTAAAATAAATACACTATTCCATTTGCTAATTTACACTTACACATACCCTTTAAATTCACAGGTGAATTGAGTTTTCAGTTAGAATTTCTATATTAAAGTGACTGGCAAAAGTGTTTTGTAAAGGATATTGAAAACTGACAGGTTAGCAGCCATACTATAATTTAAGGCCCAAGTGCATGCTAGAACAAAGGTTGCTATAATATTGCAGTAATTTGTTATTATAATGAAATCTGAAGTGTGTGACCCTTGCAGTTTTCCAACACTACTTAATATGTATATACATAGTAATAAGGAAGGCCTGACAGGATTCGAACCCAGACCTCTGTGATGCCTGTGCAGTGCTCTACCAGTTGAGGTATCAAGCCAACTAGGAGATTGCCATTATGTGGGTCGATGATATATCTTAGCCCACAGATGATCCAGGGTACAAAATTATCTATACATAAGGTATAATTATCATATGATGTTGATACATGAAAGTCATGTAGGTATTTGAACTGCAGATTGAAACAAAATTAAATGAATTTAAAAAACTGCAAGGATCACCCAATTCAAACTTCATTTCAATCCACAGTTCAAATACATGACTTTAATGTGTCAACACCGTATATTTACAGAGTAGTATTATCAAACATTATTTTAGTTTTTACCATTTCACTGGAGAAAGTTCTGGGAGGAAAGGCCTCACACCAGTAATGCATTCAAATAGAACTGTACCAAAACTCCAATAATCAACCTGTAAAAAAAAATTATTGTTATTATGGCTGGTGAAAAATAACGTAAAGGTTAACTTGAGACAAAACTATTGTTTAGTGCTGTGTTCTGCAGATAATTCAGTAAACGTCACAAAAATAGAACCTTGCACCATGCATATAGATATACAGTCAACTGGTAGCCAATAATAATACTTGGAAACAATGATAGAGTTTAAACTGCAGGCTGTAACACTGCCTCATCCTGTTTATTGGCCTGGAGAAGATCTAAACATGGAAATAATCAGTGTTGTACAATCTCTCTCTTTTTAATATAAAAAATATTATAACAATAATATTTTTACAATAATTAATTCATAACTATAATGACAGCTCTCATTCACGAATAATGGTCTCAATAGATTTACAGCATTTACAGCAGCGCACAAGTGACAACCACTGCCAGTCATGGCATTATTAACATTGGAGGAAGAGTAAACTCTCCTGGTTGCAAATTTTTTGCCTTCAGTTGATTTCCCAATGGAGAATTT
>BLAZ01000706.1:886721-889221 GCA_014633955.1 Acropora tenuis
GTATGAACTACAGTTCTACCTGTCTTGTCTCTGCTTATCAAGAACTTAATGACATCGTCCGAAGTACAGGAAGAAACGCTCTTCGGAGGGGACAAGGAAGCTAGGAAATCTGAAAGTTGCCGTTCCAAGGCGGACTTCTGTCGCTGATAAGGCTTGTTGCTTGCCGCGTCAGAGAACTCCTGGAAACGTCTGGATATCCCCACATCATCTATATGTTTATTAGGCTTCCCCACCTTCACAAGGCTAGTCTGCGAACCGCACGCCTGACAAAAATTGGCGTCAATGGATACAAACACGCAGAACAGCGACGGGCGGCTTTCCAAATTCTTGCAACCTGGCAACGAATAACATAAGCAACAGCTGTCAAGTCACTGGCAGACACCTCGAAAAGCCCAAAGATCCCATTGTGGGTCACGCGGGAGCCATTGTGGAGAATGTCAAGAATGGAAAAGAAGCATCGAACCGGAGCCTTTCCTGCCCAAAAGCAAACGGTCAACAATAAGAGCCTGAAGGGGTGCCCACCAAGGGTCGCGTGTGAAAGTCAGGAACGACCAAAGTGAACGCATCGTGGAAATCTTGACTGAATATGTAACGAAGGAGTGGACCAATGAGGACAAAAGGCGGAAAAATGTAGATGTTTTGACGAGCAGGCAAAGAGATGGCGAAAACGTTCAGCCCCGCAGACCCAGGGGTAGGCCAAGGAGTGAAATGAGGTAGCAGGTTCCCGCTCCTATCCCTCTTGCAATTACTATCCAGGGACATCAAATCAAAGAAATGAGGGCCGAAACAACGCTCCAAGCACAACCATGTCTCGGGGGTGAGCATACAATCAAGGTCCGATGAATTCCGTGAAGGTTCATCTGCTGGGTTGCGGCTGGAAGGAACGTATAAAGTCTGGATACTGAAATTAAAATCACAACTATGACGGAAAATATCCTTCACAACGTCATTAATGGCGGAGTTCTTACAGCCATCACCATCCAGAGCGGATTTAAGGACGCGGCTATCAATATGAACGTCGACCCTCGAATTAGACAATCGGGCCCGAAACGCGACGAGAGCGTTCAACAAAGCCTTCGACTCCAACACATTGATGTCTTCAGACGAGTCAATGGACCAATAATCCCTTGAGACGAATCTTTGACTATCCTGAATCAAACGTGCACCCCAAGAGCGCGAAGAGGCGTCAGAGTAAAGAGATGATGCTCGGAACGCCAAGTCAAACAATCCTTCCACTCGTCCAAAAAGCGCCAATACAAAATCTCGGCGCGAAGGTCTCCGTCGATGCACGCAAACGGCCTCGAAGATCGACTGAGCTGAGAAATCACTCTAAACGTCTTGTGGATGTAAAGCTTGCATCCAGGGACCGCCAGACTGAATGAAATCACTTTTCCCGCAAATCTCTGGAGCATTTTAAGGCCAATACTGCGGGAAGCCAACATCTGTTCTCTCAAACTAAACTTGAGCCTCTTATCGTCTGGCAGCAGGAATGCTCGACGCGAGGAATCGCACAGGAAACCAAGAAAGCGAACTACTGTGGACGCAACCCACTGCGACTTTGCGGTACCAATAAAATAGCCCGCTTCAATAAGCAGATAACACATTATGTAGGCAGCGGCTTCAGCGAGGACTTTGCTCGGAACTAAACTGGCACGAGCAGGAGAACGAAAAAGCTGGCCAACATGACGATCATCGATGTACTGCGACACAGGACCACCAAACGAACGAGCTGCACCAGTAACGAATAAATCCAGGTTATGATAGATAAAGGTACTCGCCTTCCAGCCAAACGGTAGGGTACGAAATACGAAATACACATCATTCAAGACTAAAATAGGTACGTGACGAGGGATGGAGGAGCACATGTTGGTAGCCGCTCTTATCGTCAAAAGACGTCTGAAAATGCCCAGGGAGAACATGTCTGGGTAAGTCGGGAAGATGATCAAGCCTGAAGGGGAGGTCCCTTATCCAAAGATTCAAATATCGCTCGTCATGACAAAGACGGGGCTTTGAGGGCTCCACTGTGATGGGAAGGACCAAATGAGGTGGGGTCACCTCACCGACCCTATCCCACACATCAGGTACTCCAGCAGCCACCCAATCAAGCTAGCAGAGTCTCAGAAATAAAATCTCGAAATCCTTCACAAATCTTAGAATTGCTGAGCCATATAGAGGGCGGACGTGGCGCGTCGTACGAGCTTCCCTTGAAGTTTCCTTTAAACGGCTTGAAAAAACAGTCGACCTTCACACCCTCCCGGACAATGTCAAAAACGTTCGCTTGAGATGAGCTATGACCACTAAGCAATCTCTCCCACACTGGCAAATGATTATGAATTTCTCCGGCTCTGAAAAACGTAGGATTAAAGAAACGTAGCTGCTCGATGTTAGCCAGGTCCATTGAAGCAACGACCATACTCGGCGAAGGAAGGGGGCCAACGAAAGGGGAGGTCCCCTGCTTTATACTACACATGGGGATGTCACCGGAAGGAGAAGGACCCTA
>BLAZ01000706.1:921680-924180 GCA_014633955.1 Acropora tenuis
CCCGCGCTTGTTTACAGGGCGCTACTAATCACAAAACAACCAGTAGTCTAGAGTAAAATGGCTGAAGGCAAATACCCAAAGCCGGTTTAATGAAAATCTAGAATTGCCACGTGATTTCCTTGATTACGTAACCATCGTCGTGGCGTAACAAACTGCGTGCATGACCTAAAATGTGCTTGTGGCTGAGGTACCATAACAGTCGCCCCATGTAAGGTAATCCAAGAGAGTCTTGGATTCTGGATTCTGGATTCCATAAGTGTAGACCAAAATTACTCGGATTCCGGATTCCGGATTACCTTACATGGGGCCATAACAGAATTAATAGCAACCGCGCAGAAAAACATAAAAATCCTAATCGCAAGCAAACATTTTCTTTAAGACGTATTCACCTTTTGAATTATTGTTATGCGAAAATGTACCTATTTTCTACCTTCTCTTCGACTCCATAGTGGCTACTTCAGAGTTTGGGATGGCAGTCGTAGAATGGTTTTGACTCGTGGAGGATGTCAAAGCAACTACACTTCCAGCAACTTTCTTGAAATAGCATTTCAGAATTCACAAAATATCACAATTCAGGCATCACTCACCAACCATCAGAGTTACGTGAGAGTGAGTTATGGTATCATCAAGGATGGCCTTGATGCAGGTAAGGAATATAAACAGTTCCTAAAATGCTAGACACGAAACTTTTACTTTTCATTTAAAAGAATGTTCATCTCTCGTTGTAATGCTGAATTGTGAAGAGGGAAGAGATCGGAAATGTTTCAGGCGGGCTCTTTTTTCGACAATGAAACCTTTATATTGCATTTTGAAGCATTACGTTTCAGCTGTTTATTCACTATCACACGGGAATAGTTCCAGCCTTCGCCTATCAAGCCCACAAACAGAAAGCAAACTCTTATGTCAGTAGCTTTCAAATCAAGGCTTCTCGGTTTAAAAGTTCAAGACAGAAAACTAAGTGTATACAACAATGTACAATTTCTCACAAAATACAGATTTGAAGTCAACTTGCATTTGCTTCTGTATTTCATCCAATGTGCCTAATTTGTATATATTATAACAGCTTTTCATGACCATCATTTGTGGAACTTATACAGATGACAATAAACAAATCGTTCAATACGTTAACGGTTCGATGTATTACTTTCTCAGCACGTCCTCTTACTGGTTGGAATGTTACCCTTGAAAACAAAACCTCCAATAGTCTGCAGTTGCAGTGGATAGAAATCAACCATCGGCTAAACGGTGGCGTACGCTTTTTTGTTGTGATTTCAAAGAGCAGCTACAGCAGCTTCCCTGTCAGGAACATTTTTCCTCCAAATATTACGTCGGCTGAGATAACAGAGCTTGATCCTTATACTGTGTACAACGTGAGTGTGGTGGCCATTGATGGCTACGGATCGCCATTTCAGAGCACGTTTCTCTTGGCAAGGACGAGTGAAGGGGGTAAGTAGAGAGACTAGCATGCATATAGGCCCTGCAGCAATTAAACGTGAATCAGGTTTCATTCTGATAAGAAGGGGGGGCATGAAAGGTCACCACATTTCTTCCTTTAGTGCTTTGACCACCAAGGACAACCCTCTAGGTTACTTTTCAATCTTTTGTGTTAACTTGAAGGGAGGTAGCGTGACCTCATGGTTTTGGGCACCAATCTTGAAATCCGACGATCCCGAATTCAAGTCATGCTTCGACCACCAGCATTTTCCCCACAAAACTCCGTGGTTCAACTCCTAGGGTGCGCTTGAGCATCGCCTAATGGTCTGTATTCTGCCATATTAGTTCTTCAACTCTGTAGATTAAATGCTTGCTAATCGTCATTCATATTTTCAGATTGTGGTTCTGTGAAAAACAACACTCTGAGAAGTCCCGGTTATCCGAACAACTATCCAAACGACATGAATTGCGTTTATCGAGTTCCCATTCCCTTTGACAAGGCCTTGGTCATTTACTTTAATTATTTCTCTTTGGAAAGCCATTCGAGTTGCGGGTAAGTAGAAGCAAATATATACCACGAGCTCCTTCGGGCCAAAAAAACATACAGCATGCCTCAATGTGTTTTCCTTTGCTTATGCTGTTTTAACTTCTTTGTCATGTTTTTCTTGGATAGGTGGGTCACTTGCTTCCTACTACATACTCTTTTCTCCAGTTTTAGCGTTTTTGTTTTTACTTGGTTTTGATGTTAGGTGGGACTATTTAAGGATCAGCGACGGTAGCAATCGTATAGTTGGAACGTACTGCGGATATCAAACTGGTAAACGTATATCTATCGGCGGCAGCATTGCTGTGCTGAAATTTCACACGGATGGGAGCCTTCGATATCGTGGATTTTATCTATCGTTCTCCTTCTCTCCGCGCTCACGGGGTGAGTGAAATGACGTATCCATCGTCTAAAATTCATTGATGAATTGCTGTTTTGAAAGCAGGAGAAACCAAACTTAGAAAAACTTACGAGGAAAGGGGCACAGGCCTGCGTTTGGAGCCATGATCAGGAGAGCACATA
>BLAZ01000706.1:978693-981193 GCA_014633955.1 Acropora tenuis
GTCCTCTTTAGCTAGCGTCACAAAATATTGTCATTTTTCACCGCCATCTCTTGAATTGAAATTAATCATGATTTTTTTGCTTTTTTTTTTGCAGGGTGCTCTGATAAACTGGATTCAAGTGTTTGTAACGTGTTCGTTAGTTCAGGTTCATGTCATAGCCTGTACAATTATACATCAGTGCACTGCGCTAAGACTTGTGGCTTCTGTGGAGGTAAAAAATATTATTGAACTGGTCCAATTGAATGTAAGTAAGCCTGTCTTTCGCACCTTTTCTCAATGTTTGTCCTTATGGCTGATCATGACTTCATAAGATACAGTGTCATACTTCACGGCCATTTAAGTTCATGATGATTTTTTGGCTTGTTTTTTTCAGGAATAGTCTCCACAACTGCGCGTCCAAATACCGTCACGTTTATCTCCTCACCTTCCATGAAATCCTCCACCTCATCTGTTGTCACGACTGCTTTATCAATTGTGCCTTCATTTCCAACGCCACTAGCTACTTCAGCTGCTTCCACCTCATCCCCAGCCCCATTTGCCTCACCAACTCACCCCTCATTTGTAAAGTCATCTGCTTCTTCACCTACAACCACATCCTCCACTTCATCTGCAGCCAATCTTTCCTACACATACCAAAAGTCGTCTGTCACTTCACAAACTACACCTTCTGGATCAAATGCTACAAACAGCACTCCAAACACACTATCACCACCCAGCACACAAAATCCTTCCTCTAGAGGGCCGTCAGAAAATGCAGTGAAGGAATCGGTCGTTTTAAGGGTTACCGGGCTAGACATTGGCAAGGTATTTCTCCTACAATCGCGGTACAAATGTGTTCTTTATCCAATCAGCTGTGCTTTGATCAAACTTGTTTCTTATGAGTTAGTTCATTGCAATAGCTACTAAAATCTTAAAACCAAGAATATCTGTATGGCCGAAAAATGAAAGGCAATTTCTCTATAAATTTAGGATATTTCTTGAGAGTCCTAGGTTCCATTTTATAGCGATGCAAATGATAGTTTACTCGCAAGACATTTAATTTATTTGCCTTTCCTTTTCCCACACAGTGGGATCAACGAATGGAAAACAGTTTCAAAGCAGAAGTTGCTCGATCAGCTACAGAATATTGCAAGAGAAACCCAGCCAGATGTCTGCCAAACACAACAAGGTAGGCAACTAATTAGTTGTTCTTTCCATCGTGCCGTTTATAAAGATATTCTAAAACAATTGAAGGAATTGATGATCAAACACACAACAGATGGGCTGCAGACGTTTACTTCTTACTTAAACAATCTTCATTCCAACATCAAATCTGCATCTTCCCACTCACCTACATCCATTTCATTCTTTGACGTTAAACTTTCCCTCGAGGACAGCAAGTGTTACCATTACCTCTTCGTTCTACTTAACGGGCAATTTCATTTAGTCTGGCTCCTCGCCTACGACACTTATGTTCTTCAGCCAAGACATTCAATCTTCGAATTTCCGACTAAATGAACTCTGTCATACGGAGTCGTTGGTCGGGTGCTCTAAGCGTGAAGCTACAAGAATTCATAGTTAGCTAGGTCGATCAAGTCAATCGACTGACACTCAAACTGTTCTCTTTTTGATTTTACTTTCGTAGGTCTCGTCGAAGGAGGTCTTCAGATATCGTATTCTCTCCCGACATGGTTCACATTTTACAGGGATATCCCAAACAATCCCCTGAAGACCCTGAGGTTACCATGATAGCTTTCTACTTGAGCTTTCCACCAGAGATTTCACAAGGCACCGTGGTTTCTGAAGGCATGCTAACAACCGTAGTCGAAAGTAATATGCAAAGCATTGGAAGATCAATGGACAGTTCCATTGTCAGTGTTAAGCCTTTACGTTCCCTTTCCATGAATAAATCCCGGACCAATGAGCCTGAAGGAAACCACACTGGGGCTATTGCGGGTGGTGTTGTTGGCGGATGCTTTTTCCTTGTCGTTGGTGCCGTTTTGGTGGTTTACTTGAGAAAGAGGAGGTACGTACTTAAAAAAGATTTTGAATTGTTTCAATAAGTTTCAATACTGGAATGGGGTTTGATGTTATACGTCAACTGAAAAACGAACTTTTTGGCTTTGCAATTTTTATATTTATCTCCCTAAACTATGATGAAAGCCCGTACTATCTTAGAGAAGTTTATCGAATGTACACTTATTCCTTGCGGAAAACTACTGGCTTGTCATAGAGGTCATAACGCTTTTAATTAATAGTCACCTCTCGAATAAAAGCTAATTTCCAGTCTCGTGACCAGCAGTCATATTGATAAAAGTAGTTATTTGCATAAAGGTGGAGTTGAATAGGCCATTTGTATGATGGTGTCACTTTACTACCAAGACCAGAATGCTGTTAGTAGCCTCTATTGTCAGGTTAAGTTTTTCAATTGTCTCTTTATTCCCAAGGAAGAGGACAAATTTGAACCAGAAAGCATTTTGACAAAGCGTTGTGGTGTAGGAAAATAACACCCTCATGCAAA
>BLAZ01000706.1:1039978-1042478 GCA_014633955.1 Acropora tenuis
TTAAAATTATTTTGCATCAGTGTGTTGCCAATCGCATTAACATAGTGCATTAACAAAGTCAAGGTGTTCTTGATGGTTTAATTTGTGAATGTTGATCAGTGTGTCAATATAAACCTTTGTGTCAAATTGAAAGCAGCTCATAAGATGACGTGATGGCAACTGAAGACAACCTTCTTGGTTTTTGTTGATTCTGCTATCATCGAATATAACTTCAACTGTTATAGCTATCAACCTCGTTCCCAGGCTCTTTCTTCTTTTCATTAAGGAAGGGAAGAAGAGAGACCGTGAGAACGAGGTTTTCATAGCTATGGGCTGACTGGCTTTTCTTTCTTTGTTTTTGAGCCTTTTCTTATTCATATTTACCCCAGCCGTTGCATACCGATGGCTTGTTAGGTGGCTATGTGGTTATATAGATTGGGATACCAGAGGGCCACTGACAGCTTATACTGAAGTATTTTAGTGTGAGGGGAGAATACCCACCACACCAAACAACAGACTATGACGCTCCCCAAACTAGAGTATAAATGCATTAACACTGGGTGATTTGAAACACTGGCCTCAAAGGCTATAGGAATAACAACTTGATATGTTAAATACTTTTTTCATTGCTAATTAACAATCAGATAACATTCAGTTTAACCTTCGCCTTTTCAGTTCTTTATGCCATGTATATTAAGCCCAAGATATTTATCATTTTCTGGAAGGAGGGAGGATACTGTTTGCAAGAAAAGCACCATCACGCTCACAGTAAAATCATCCAGCAGGGCAACCAGGCCTTTCAATTGAACTGCAAACGTCGACGCTCTGCCCTCGTGATTTTTAGACATGATGTA
Source organism: Acropora tenuis (assembly GCA_014633955.1). Classification (NCBI taxonomy): domain Eukaryota; kingdom Metazoa; phylum Cnidaria; class Anthozoa; order Scleractinia; family Acroporidae; genus Acropora; species Acropora tenuis. The sequence continues at coordinate 1,040,812 of BLAZ01000706.1, forward strand.
AAGCTGCAAAAAGAGACCTTTCATGTGCCCCTTTCTGGTGAACTTCATAGGATTCTCTTTAATTTGTCAGGGCAGAATCTGCTCTGCGGTCCATTATCAAGAGGTCTAATTTCTAATACCATTACTTTTGACTGTTCACTGACAATGCTACCGTTCTCGAAAATCTCGGCTATTTTTTGGCATCAATTATTGGGAGACATCTGATCCCTTGAGAGTGCCGCAAGGAATTCCAGAACAATGAGTGAGTCATTCCTTTCGTGTAATACGTTTCCTCACTGAGTTACTATGGTCAAGCAGAGGATAAGCTAGAAATTACCCTTAGTTTTCTAAACTTGCTATGAGCCAAGAATTTAAATGGCAATTAACTATTTATTAAATGTCATTCGTTCTATTGTACCTTTACACAGATTACAATAATGCCTATAGTGAATAGTTGAACAATCGGTTTTCGTGCCTGTGTCCCTTATCAATTGAGGTCACCAGCTGGTATCTCTTAGCAGCTAGACTGATCACAGCACTGTGAAAGAATATCTTTCAAACGGTTTTTGGAATTCTCACCGCTCGATTCAGATGAACTGTTGTAAACTATGTCTTCATTTCCACGGCCTATATGAAAAAATTGGCTAAGTCTCAGTGCGTCTTTCAAGGTGTTATTCAAATTAAGCCTCCGACGGAGGAAGTTGGTATCACGTTCTGTGACGTCAAATATGAAATAGGAGAGGAAATACGGGTGAACGAACGTAAAAAGCACTTTAGGAGCATACAGTGATTCAACAGCTTCCGATAAAGCAACGAAGAGCAGTATCTTGAGCAACCCTGGCATCACAGGAGGCAAGCAAAACTCCGTCCGCAGCCGGACGGAGATTAAGGATTACTGTTGTTACTTTGTTAACATTGGCTCTGATCATGTTGATGACTGGAGTCACCGTTTTAACGCAGAAAAAAGTCACAGACTTAAAAGGTACTCAGTATGTAGATGGTCTTAGTTCATGTCATTTTTTCCCTGGTGTAGATTTTCAGCCACATTCTGAATAACTTACTGCCCTACATCACACACCACAATCATCTTCATCAGCACAAGGCATTGGTTTTCCTGCTAAACTCAATAAGTTTCAGCTGCTAAGTTGTTAAATTACCTAATAGTATGTACTCTGTTTTTGGCACGAGCCTTCATCCCCTACTGACTCGATCATTCAGTATCCGTCTAAAGACTAGGAAGCCAGTGGTTGTCTAGCTTTCCTTTGGGAGGTAAGATTGCTTGCCCAGTCTAGCGGAATATTGACCTCGGCGGTTAGGTCGCTGAAGAATATGCTCACTTCTACATCACTCTCTGTGGTTTATTTTTAAAATTGCTTTAAGCTTTGACGCACCGTAACCAACTAAATGCACATCATCAATTACAAACAGAACAAGTCCACGTGAAATAGATTCCACGAAATAACGAATGGTTGAATTTACGTTTGAGTTCATTTTAATTCAGTTGACGCAAATGTTATGAAGACTATCCAAGAGGTTAGATACCTAAAAAGAAAGTAGCATTTTGATTAAGATACCGCAACTCAGAATGACAGACAAAATATAGACAGTTTAACGATCGCTTCCTGCAGATTTCCGTTGACACATTAGGGCTGTTATCTAACCAATGGTCGCAATTAGCATAAATAAAA
>BLAZ01000706.1:1209933-1214933 GCA_014633955.1 Acropora tenuis
TGGAGGTCATTCCCAGTACCAGCCAGAAGAGATGAGGGAATTTTGCCAGACCCATTCACCCAACGTTTTTGAAACTCTGCTACCTTCTCTAACTCAAGTAGATGGACATGGCATCAGTCAGAACCATTCTGCACTTCAAGAAAGGCGAATACTTGGGCTCCTTCACCCTATGTTTAGTTAGTACAGTACATGGAGCTCGAGACTGAGTCCTGTTATCCAAACTCAATGGAGAAACGTTCATCTCCAATAGATGACAACATATGTTGTTAAGAAAACCATATCGCCAAAGACTACCTCCCTTTAACAATTACAACTTATTAAATATATAATTTTACAACAATCATTTTTGTCCTCATTTAGCAACAACCCCAGAGTTTCAATTTAGTCCTAGATGTGCTTTGTATGATTACAATGTTAGATTTTTTGTTGTGTTGCTATTCAAGCTTAATAAACTGTAGAGGCGCGGAATCGAATGTACAGTTTCGTAATTAGCTTTGTGTAGTCTTACCGTTGTAACACCGTTTTGTTCTGTCACCTCACGTGTTCATTAGTGCTCTTGCCTTAAGTTTCTCGTTCATTAGCGTTCTTTGTCATAGTAGGTCGTTTTTCGTACTTGTTAGTTTTTCATTTTGCATATTACTATATAATGGTTACTTGTTAATATTAGTGGGTTCAGTGGTAGTTTCGGGTCAAGTAAGTAAGTATAATTCTAGAAGTCAAAGTCTAGTGTAAGTCAAGTCCTCAAGTATTCTGTCGTCACATTCGTCTTTTATCGTGGCCGTATCGTACCCGTATTTCATTAAAATAGTTTTTTATAAGGGACGTGTTATTAGCGTTTGCGACGACATAAACATTAATACGTATTTCAAAGTCACAACAAAAAATCATTGACATTATGATGCTGAATTCCTCAAATCTCAAAAGATATCACATCTCCAAAAACAAACTGAAATAATGTTCGTTGCCATGCGCGGTATGAGCAGAACAGCGCCGCATGTTTAGGAAGCAGCAGACAAATGAGCAAAGAAAAATCATGACACTACCAATGAATCAGCCCGTAAGGTATATGATTACTGATGGAATTCAAGTTACCCATGTTAACTCTTATAAGCTATGTTTTTAACGAGCAAATACTTCCCAAAGACCACCGCTGAAATCTGTCGTTCCGCCTGCATTAAAATCATCGCATTCATACCGGTTCTTATAGTCAAGAACCCAATGCACATTAGAAAATATAAACATAGCATGATTGAATAATCTGGTTTCGTTCTGATCACTCCCAAATGTGTTGTCCATTTCGTGCCCCCATTTATTGGCTTTCTTTTTCCCATTATCTGTTCCCCACTCCCCGCACTTGTTGGCTAAATGCGAGTCATCGTCACTCATTTTGTAAAAAGAATGACAAGCATCTGGTAAATCATCTGTCTGACCGCTGAAGTACTGGACGACAGCTTCACCCGAACTGTTCTTAACTGTGGCGATGTGGATTGTGCGGCCGGGTTTCTGTTTCTTGCAGTGAAATCTCAATTGAGTGAAATTGATAAGTCTTCTCAACTCTTTCATGGCAGTTTGTGTGAGAAGCGTCTGATTCTCTATTCCCCGGTAGGAACTCACCCATGGCAACGGAGGTTGAGGAACGGAGTTCTGCATGGCATGCAGTCTGGAGACACGCAGCCAGCCCCCTGCAATCAGAAAGGAGCATCAGGTTTCCCAGACACCGTAACACTTACCACACGCATGTATTTAAAATAAAATTATGTTCAGAGGTAGGTTTACCAGGTTTGTTACGTTTTCATCGATTCGATGCACTAGTAGAAGCAAGAAATACTACTTCCTCCAGGTTAACTCCAGCTTTCAACTAATGAACGCAACATTTGTGGCTATCTTCCTTATCTTGATCGCGGGAGATTTTTCCAGGAATCACGGACCTGTCCCTACAATTACTGTATTCATAAAAGAACTCAGGTTGAAAATATTCCAGTTTTAATTTCAAATCGGCGTAATTATTCAAGATTTAAACAACCATCAAAGCGCAACGCCATGGTTCAAAGGAACCGTTTCTGTTAAAATGAGTCGCTTATCTTAAATCTTAATATTTCGGAACTAAATCAAATATGCACCTCTTTTAAATCTGGAAAGTCGCCTGGATACGATAACGTTTCAATGGATATAATAAAAAGTACCTTCGATTTCATTTCTCAGCTAATGTAATTAATTTTCTCTTGTTAAAGGAGTATTTCCTGACAAACTGAAAATTGCTAAACTGCTAGGCCGGTATTTAAAGCTGTCGATTGCCAGTATTTCACGAACTACCGTCCAATTTCGCTTCTTTCTAATTTTTCTAAATTCTTTGAAAGATTTATGCATAATCGTATGACAAAATTTTTAGATTGTTTAGATATTTTATACCGTCGTCAATTTCGATTTCGTAAAAAATATTCTACAGTGCTGTCTATTAATTTAATTAACAAAATTGCAACTGCTATTGACAGAAGCCAATATACAGTGGGTATATTCTTAGACTTATCAAAAGCATTTGATACTTTAGACCATCATTTGTCAAAATTAGAGCATTATGGGATTCGTGGGCCAGCACGTGGCTGGTTGAAAAGATATTTGTCTAATCGCGTGCAGTTCGTCCAGTACAGAGAGACTTCTTCTCTTAGGCGGACTCTGAGCTGTGGGGTCCCTCAGGGATCAATATTGGGGCCATTGTTGTTTGTTTTGTATATCAATGACCTTCCTTGTGCTACTCGTCTTGCAGAAACTATGCTCTTTGCAGATGATACAAGTGTGTTTTATTCTAATCCCGATTTGAATTGTGCCATTTCTGCTGTTGATAACGATCTATGTCAAATTGATCACTTTATGAAAGCAACGCTCTCTGTTAACATAACGAAAACTAATTTTATCATTTTTGCAGCAAGACAGCAACCAGTGGGCTTCCCAATAAATCCAGTCTTGTTTGATGGGGTTTTATTAAAACGAGAAAAGGTAGTCAAATTTTTAGAGGTCTTCATTGATAACCATAAAACGTGGATTGATAAGCATCTAACGTGGAAGCCGTATAGTACTTATATTTGTAAGAAAATTTCAAAATGTATTGGCATCATGTTTAGGTCTCGTTTTTTTCTTTCTAAAACAACAAAAAAGTCTCTTTATCATACCTTTAATCTACCCCTATCTAAAATATTGTACTACAGTCTGGTCCTCTTATGTAACAAACCTTAATAGATTATTTTTCTACAAAAGAGAGCAGTACGAATTGTTACAAATTCAGATTTTCGCGCGCACTCTGAACCATTATTTCTTCCATTTAAAGATTTTGGATATCATTATAACAATAATTCGTTCTATGCTGCACAATTTATGTTTTTATATTGTCATCAATTACTGCCACCGCTTTTTTTGGATCTTTTTGTTACTAGTCGCCATATTCATAATTATAATACTAGAATTTCTTCGCATTTTCGTTCTCATGCCTGCCGAACCAACACCAAAAAATTTACTATCATGTTTCAAGGCCCAAAAATTTGGAATTCTCTGCCAAACTCAATTACCGCAATTTTTATTTTGCAATTATTTAAAACGAAAGTTTTGATTTTTTATTATATCGATAATGCGTCTTGTATCCTCCGTTGTTGTGTGTTGATATACTTCTATTGCTTAATATTAATGTAACGAGGGGGCTTCCTCGTACAAGCCTTGTGGTTTCCTGAGGTTCCCTCGCCACATCTTTGTATAATGTAATGCTTGTGTAATCTTTATTGTGGAAAATAAGTAAATAAATAAATAAACAAGGCAAATAACAATCTCATTTATATTCGTAGCCAAACACTGGAATCATCAAACTGTTTCAACCACAACAAAGTGATTGTCGGACAGTCGCATTGTATAAAGATTTCCCATTTGAATGTGCGTTCTTTCAGTTGAAAAATCGCAAACATTTTCCTCAAGTTGCTTATCTTATTAACAACGGTGATTTTGACATATTTACTCAGTGTCTCTGAAACTTGGTTTAATTTTTCTGTGCGTAATAACGAAATTAATATCTCTGGTTATCGTGTTGTTCGACTGGACCGTGCTTTGAGAAGTGCTGCTGGCGTTTGTGCTTACGTGCGAAGTTCGCTTTAAGTCAACATTTTACGGGACATGCATGACTTAAACATCTGACGACGGGTTTAAACGACTATGATTTACTGTACAACATAAAAAGTTAAGGTCCCTGGTCATTTGCGTGGCCTATCGACCTCCCGATGTTTCCCTAGTAAGCATCGCTAGCGAATTGACGTCCACTTATTCTCAGGCTGCTATGCTCGGAAAGGACATCATCATTCTGTGCGAACTAAACTGCAATCTTCTCGCCGAATCAACTAAGGTGTACGTTTTGAAGGATGTAATTTCGATGTTGAATTTAACTAATCTGATATTTTCTCCGACAAGAGTAACCCATAAATCTGCATCTCCTATTGACGTCATACGTACATCAAATGTACGTAAAGAGCAACGACGTTCAGAGGACCTTGATCAGTGATCATTAGCTAGTTCATTGTACTTTGAATCTGAAGCTCGCCAAAGATAATCCTGTTACGATCACGGCCCGTTCGTATAAGAACTTTGACGCTAATGAATTCTTTGACGATGTCCCAAAAGTACCTTGGGACACCGTCAGCCTCTTTGAACACGTCGACGATGAAGTGTCATGTTTCAATGACGTGTTTCTCGGTGTATCATTACGCCCCCATGAGAACATTCAAGATTATGAACAAAAAATCCAAAGTTATCACTCCTGCTACCAAAAAGTTAATGCAACAACGTGATGACGCCCATAAACTCGTGAGTCAGACTTCCAACCCTCGTGAATGGGAAGCCTACACGGTCCTGCGTCGCAACGGGTAAAATCTGCGATCAAGTCATCAGAAAGACAGTTGATTCGGGATGAAATCAGCAAATCTAGAGACATAAGACCTCAATCTGGAAGACAGTCTGAAACTGCCTGA
>BLAZ01000706.1:1238378-1240878 GCA_014633955.1 Acropora tenuis
AGCTGTTCGTACCCAACAATTCTGTACCATCATCCTGTAGGTCATCCATCTTATTAAATCCATTAACACCAACATCTGTTGGACTTTTGCTCAACAGCAATGATCTGAGTTGTCGACGATGTTCTTCTGCAGCATGTCGGGCATTTGGTTTGCGCGATCCAACAGACCTAAATAACAAAAAACAACACAACAATATTTCAGTCTAAGCAGTTGAATTGACCATTGCTGCTACCTACAGTCAGTCACAAATTTGCTCAAGATTTCTACTGACTCATGTGAGATCACTGAAGACATGCTGCTCTCTTCTTCTCTGAAATCTTTTCCTTTATACAACTCTTCTTCCAGATTGTCATCATGATCAATCCCATGGCTTGCCCTTGACCCTTGCCTGTTGTATATTGCAGGTCGTTCTGCGGACACTTCCTGTCAAAAAAATGAACAGTTAACAACTACATCAAGCTGAAAGACGGTGGGTGCATGGGATGTCTAGGGGCCTCCACTGTGATCAGCCAGCCCCTAGGCAGTAAAATGTTCCCATGGCTAGCAATCCCTGCAACCCAGCCATGAGCCCCCACATAGGGACATCTGGGCACTCGTCACATTGTGATAAAAGTGGAAAAAAAGGGGGCAATAGAGGTAGGGAAGCACAAAAATTAGAAAAACACCAACACTGAGAACAACCGCTAAAAAAAAAAAAGCCAAAGCCCCCACAACACTCCCCCAACGTACAGGTCCAAATGACGGCTACACTGACACCGCATGACCTAAATGAGCCTGTGCACATATGAATGAATCCCCTGACCACTAAACAAACCACTCCATTGTGGACCTAAGCATGTGGAAAAACCAGCATCTCTTTGTTGTTAACTAGGATAAATTGCATTTAAGCACATAAAACCATCACATTCTGAACATGCAGTTTGCAAGGTTGAGGTAAGTTTCAAGATACTTTAGCCATTTTTTAACTTTTATGAATAGAGAACAAGCTTTGTATTACTTAAGAGTCTCTGTGATGAAATATCAATAATAATTATTTGTGTGAATACCTCATTTATCAACTACCGGTAAGTTCTGCAGAATTGTCATATGACAAAAACTCAAAGACAGGTATGGAACACCAGGTTCATTATTAACCCTTTCCCTCCCATTAGTGCCAATTGGCACTTTAAGATTTTATATTTTCTAACGCCAGACGATTTTACTTGTCAATGGGGAACCCCTTGGGAAGTAAAGGGTTAACAGCAACATCATCAAATGTCCCCGTTTAACCCTTTCCCTCCCATTAGTGCCAATTATAGATTTTACTCTGTTTAATGCCAGACCATTTTACTCGTCAATGGGGAATCCCTTGGGAAGTAAAGGGTTAAGTGGTGAAGTTGATCCAGTAACACAACAGAGAAAGCACTACATCAATGTAATAACAGACTGTACACTAGCCAAGTCTGAGCAAGCAACAATACATTATGAATATATATATATATATATAATGCTTCAGTTTTTTTGATCCCTTAAATAACAAGCTGTCTTAAGGTTACTTAAAAATGGATGAGGTCATATTCCTTACCTTTTCAGCATTCCTTCCCCAAGACTGTGCTAACAATGTAACAAAAATAAGATTCCAGAATGTTTTTTTTGGGCCCAGAATAATTTTGCTTTACTAGATGTATCTTGCAAAAAATGAACTTGAGAAGAATTGAAATTTTTTATCAATGAGGTGACGTTTATGGTAACATTATAATGTATTCATAAATAATTGTATGTTTACCAGAGAGGGCCAGTGTTGTGACTAAAGACCGCTAACCCACATTTTCAACCTCTTTAACTAAAGAAGACTAAGGTAGCTATCCCCAAGACAATCTCTCTAGAACTACGTGTGTGGTATACCATTGGGATTGATTCCTTCAGCAGTTATTGTGCTTGACCACTTCCATCAACATTTTGCAACTATTTCCTAACTCACCAATGATAAAAATTTGTCTCCTTTCCTCAGACCTTCCAGAGATTCATGCTTTTAGAAATCACTCTAATAAAATGCTTATAACTTAAATATCAAAGCTCTCTGTCCCATTTAGGTGGCACTTTAAGATTGTCCAACAAGTAACCAATGAATTCACCCATAATCATGACTCACAACAAGGCAATGCAAAAGCAATGGCTCTGAACAAATTCAGGGGTTTCATAACCTTTTTTAGATGGCAACTCTCTTGAGTAATATATCAAAGGGTTGCTAAACAGTCTCTACTCTTTTCAACAAAATTAAAGCATAATAATGTCTCTGAATAAAGTAGCTTCCTGCTAGCTCTTGTTGCTTGAAATCCCTAATGGTGTTATATTCAAGTTATGACTTACTTCCTTGGAATTGTTGTGAGTTTTCATTAGTTGCCTTGGTTTGCTTGTGTTGCATATTAAACCATTCATCAAAGTCATGAGTAGGAACCGCAGTCTTGCCATTCCATGGTGGTCGTTCATTGGTACTTTGAGAGTGTGCTGTAAATGTGTT
>BLAZ01000706.1:1248378-1250878 GCA_014633955.1 Acropora tenuis
TCCAATGCTATGTTTTGACTATGTTCACCATTTCACTTCTTTTTGTTTGAGTAGGCTTGTATATTGGCAGTTGGAAAAGCAGAGAAACAAGTTCTAGTGGATGAAAATAGTGAAAAGGGGTAGGTTCTTGCATTGCAGGTGATGTGTGGTTTTTGCTTTTATGATTCACTGTCTCAACCAATCCTGAGCAAAGCTAATTTTTTTTTACCTGAACCCCAAAGGAGTCCATTGCCAAGAAAGTATCACTTTTAAAAATAACCAGGCCCCCCTTATTTTGGCAAAAAAAAAAATAATAAAATAATGAAAAAACGCAGAAGGACGAAAAGGCTGCAGGGCAAGCGATATTCGCAAATCAATTTTGTTTCAACATCTCAAAAAATCCCTCCCCTTAGCTCAAGGTCTGGATCTGCCACTGCATAACAAGTCCACTTCACTGACCAAGTAGTAACATCTCATTTTTGAATTGCCTGCAAAGGATCATAATTTGTCATTGTCTTTGCAACAGGTACACAACTGGGACAGTAATGTCTGTCACCCTGAGCTGTGATCACCGTGTTGTTGATGGAGCTGTTGGAGCACAATGGCTGGCTGCCTTTAAAACCTACTTAGAGAAACCGATGACCATGTTATTGTGATCAAAGATGAATGATAATAAGATCAGCCTCACAATAGTAATAGTGAGAGAGAGGGAGTGGGGCAAGGCAGCTGCTACAATGATACAGGGGGCAAGGGATAAAGGGAAATGACTGCATCATGTGTTGCCTTCTTCTATCTCCATTGTTTCTCTCTCTTGTACATTATAACCCCTTTGATCTTTCCTTGCCTTCAAAGATTGACCTAAAAGTAGAGCTCAAACATTTTTGGAATGATTGGTCAGTATTGGTTTACAGTACTGTCAGCACTTGAAAGGCATTTTTGATGGAAAAGTATCATCACATACAGTAACTAAGCTTTACTCTCCAGAAATGAACACTATGATTTCATGGGGGTTGTGCATTAGAATACACCAACGAAATGGCTGGCACATGAAAGTTGGATCTCCCATTTCACCTTACAGTATATTTTTACTGGAGTGAGAGGAATTTTAAAGCCCTAGTAAATTAACATTGAAATTATCCTCACTTTCGTATTAGCATTATTGCAATAATTATTATTATTTCACATTTTTACTGTGATTTTATCAACTAATCACTCAGTCAGTATAAAAAATGAAGCAATGTATTGCATTTGGCAGACATTGCTGCTAAATCTCCACAATGTTACCATGTGGTTACAAGGGAAGAAATATTAAAAGTAATAAGTTTACAGAGGGGTGATTGGTTTATTTGAGTCTTGGTCAAATTCATATGAAAAACAACTACACCAAACTCTAGAAATAACTTTAAACATAATGAAATAATTTTGGCATTAGTATTACAGTAACTGTAGGTTGATTATTCAACTAGACAATATTATTTTAACTGTGCCAGAAATGAGAATTCCTATTGACAAGTCCAAACTGTACATCATATCACTGTGTCTGTCATTTCTGCATCTGTTTCTTTCTGCTCTTCCTTGAAAGGAAGCCAGCTGAAATTTGCATCACCATAGAGAAGATCATCCACTGATAATGTCTCTAAATGCTGTACATTTTTTCTGACATACTCCACTAGTCGACCAAGGGCCTCAGCATCTGTGCTCTTCTTGTTATAAAACATGTTCCTGCAAAAGGCAGGTCTGGTCAAGTTTCGCAGCAGTATTGTAAGCACTTTCACCACAGGAGTGCACTAATCCAAAACTAAATTGAGTAACACAAGTCCAAAGTTATTCTGAAAACTGCCCAAGTCCAAACAAACTCGAGCTCAGGCTCAACTCTGCAAATACAGCTCGGTGTACTTCTCATAGAGCTATAAAAACTAAAGAAATTATTTTATTCAAATCTTTTCAGTTTGACAATAATATTTGCTATCAAATGATTCACCTCCAAATCATTAGTTTCTCTTTTCATACAGAACAACCGCCAGCCAAATCCTGGCAATGATCACCTCAGACACAGCCCCTTGAATCGGCAGCCAGAGCTTTAGTCGACAACCCTGGATGATCAGGGTAAAATATTACTACTGCAAAAAATTAGCAATGCTGATGATTTGAGTCTTAGCCCCTTGCCCTACTTTTAGAACCTTCAAATGCAGTTGAAAACAAATGCAGCTTTGACCACTTACCTCCATAATGCTGTGGCTAATACAGTGTCATCACACAGTAAGCCCTGGAAAAAAAAAGACACTTGCTGTAAACATTCATAGCCTAAATTCCATAACACCAAACCGTAACCTGAAATCATGATGTCACTGTCATCAAATAATGAAAAAAGCAACAGTAACAAGAAATATAAATAATTATGAGGTAGTAGTCACTGGAGAAGCAGGAAAACAAAGGACCACAAGAAAAGCAAAACAAAGAAATAAATTATTTTAAGTTTGAAAAATTTTTTTCTGCTTAGCCTCTGACAGGCAGCAAAGTA
>BLAZ01000706.1:1316790-1319290 GCA_014633955.1 Acropora tenuis
GGATACCACGTGGTACAAGATGAAGAGCTTTACAAGCGGGTGGTCAACGAAAAAATTCACTTAGAGGTAAACGGAAAGGGTAAAATATTTGGTATGGTTACTAATTCTACCGTTCACCTACGCGATTTCAATTGCTTCGCTTAGTGATTGGCTTAAAAATCTCGCGCCAGTTTTTCAACCATTGAGAAGAAAAAAAATCCAACCGCACCTTGTAAACGTGATTTTTACCGCGCTTTGATCAAGGGGATTGGCCCATATCTCCAGATTCCAAAACAAAGATTACAAAGGCATGGAGGTCAAAATCATCGTACTGGAAAACGACCCTGTAAACATACGCCTATTTGAAGCGTTTTACATGCGGAAAAACAAACCAACCCTTAACTCCCCAAAACAATGTATCGAATTTGCTTCCATATTGTTCTGATACCTCTCTTTGTACTTATCCTCTCACTGCTACATTCGCTCGTTAGTATATTGACACCTTCTTGCCCTTTTGTTCGTCTCTCGCGGAGTATTTTATTTCACTTCCGAACGACTTAAAACTATTGACCATTCTACAGTAGCTGTGTGCTTAGTTGTCTGGCTTTTGAATGATAGTGAGGCTGGTGTTGACCTTGTTTTGATAGAAACCTTACGAGTTTTCTGATGTAAGTACCAACAAGGTCAACAACAGCCTGGCTTTCATTCAAAGGCTTCGTGACGATAGACAACTGTAAAATGGTCTATTGTACAGTTAGTATGGCGATTTCGACATTATACACTTTAAACGTTAAGAGGTGTTGTATTAATTTCACAGGTTTGTCCAACTTCCAGTATACTGACAGGTGCCGTGAAACCATGCTTCCAGAAACATCCTCTTAGACGGTAGGTTTTTGCGGAAATTGCGAAACAGGAAGTAGCGTGAAAGCAAGAACAACTTGTGCGTGGGACAAAAACGAAAATATTTAAAGAAAAAAAAATATTCCTTTGCTGAGTCTTGGGGACGCCAACTTGGCTTCTGTGATGTCTTGTGCTTGTAGCCTTTACCATTACAGAGGAGACTAACCATGCCTTTACTTAAAACAACGATGTTCCTATCCTCTGAATTATTTACCCTTCCTAATGTTAGATTTTTTAGTTTATGTTTAGACTGACCTTTATTCCTAACATGACCTCACCTATGATAGTACAGTATTGATAACTCCTGATTTTTGTTTTTCAAGGTTTGCGGAGGACGGTGTTAATTTTTCTCTGAATAGTGACGATCCCCTTGTGTGCCAGACACGACTGGATCTAGAACATCGAGTGGCGTTAAATGAGATTGGCTTAAGTTCTGCAGAAATAACTCGGGCGGTAAGTTCACGTTTGACTTTCCGTTACGTGGAGCACAAGCTCAGTTTCTCCTTGATTTGAACTCACAAAAATACCGTCCTCTATTACTGTGGTGTTGAGTAATTTGAATTTGTAAAATCACTCATTCGATCAATCAAGTAATCAAATTTTATTTAAACTCACACAAATATTATATACAGAGAATCAATATTAAAGCAATAATCTAAAAGCAGGAGAAACACAGATACCTAAAATAGAACGGATTGTGCGTAACTTTGGGGTACCTAATTAGTTATCGGAATTAATCCAGTAGGAGATCCAAAAGAAGAAAAATTATTAAAGAATATCAATTTGGCGTAAAATTATCAGTTCCTGAACTAACGACTAACTACCTACCTACTAATTTTCAAGTAAGTAATTATATACAGTATACAAATAAAGAATCAATAGTATTATTATAATCAGCGATCTAAATTTGGAAAAAAGAGTCATTTGTTTTACATTAATCGGTAAATAATTCCAAAGGTTAGTACCACTCGTTCCATCAAGCTTGCCTCTGAAAAACAACCTGTCCTTAAATGGACTTATTGCACTGTTTAAGTTGTGAAATGTAATCAAGCTGTTGAGATGTATGAGTGCAGGTACACGTCCCTGAGATGGAATCATGAGTTCGGTGCCAAAGTTCTATGAAAAAAGAAAGCAAATCAGACGATATATTTGTTATAAATAGACTGCCGGTTTTTCTTTCCTCCACTATTCTGTAAATGGGCAAATGACTTAAGAAACTTTAATGTAATAATAACAATTTATCAGAAAAAAACAATTACCAACAATAAAAATAACGAAAACAATTTAAATTCTTAATCCAAGTGTAACCGTGAATTGGCATGTTTGTTTAAGCTTGCGCGTTAAAAAGAAGAGCCTGTGACGCGCACGATATCGTTTCCAGACTCCAGTGGATTTGCGGGCTTAGACGACGAAATTTGAAACTGTGCAAAAGCAATTTCGTCAATAATTTTGATTTGTTACTTTGTTTCCAGACATTCAATGCGGCCAGGGCGTCCTTTCTCTCTGAGGATGACAAACAAGAACTTATTAATGAGCTAAAAATTGTACATGGAGTATGCTGAATTTTAGTTTGAATTATATATACATTTTTTGAACGAAAGTGAGGAATTTTAGTAAATGT
>BLAZ01000707.1:105875-108375 GCA_014633955.1 Acropora tenuis
GTATCAAACCTTTGTATCAAAAGGTATTGTCACATGATTTGTCGTGGGAAAACATAATTGACAAGCAAAAAAGGTCTACTTCAGCATCAATGGAACTAAATAATTGTAATATTATGCCACTTCATTACTGTCTCTAACAAAATATCTGCCAAACCTGAAAGAAAGACTGATACCCCATTGGCAGAGGCTTTTTTGGCAGAGGCTTTTGGCAAATCAGCATCAGCAAGGACTGCCATAAAAGGACAAGTAAATGGAAACATGACAGACAAAAAAGCCTCAGCTAGCAGGGTACATAAATTAATAAATAACTTCCAAACTGAGGGACTCCACAGGGGCTGCAATCTGGAGTAAGCAACAAATCTACTACTCTAAGTCTGGAAGGAAATGGTTCTACTGTATTTGACACTGACATCATGAAGGATGGGGATGGGAAACCTTCCCCTCCCCTACCCACTTAGTAGATTTGTCACTCTCCACAATCACATTCACTCATGCACGCAGAAACGACAGAAGATTGTAAATGCATACAATATCCTCGAACAAATAAGGATATGGGAGCTTTAACAAAAAATTAATATATACAATATTTGGTAAATGAATATTACATCTTGTAACAAAATAGTTTGCTTTATTTTAATGCCCCTGATCTTGCTAGGTTGTCTGCAGCTTCATTGCCTGGAATACCTCGATGTCCAGGAACATGAGTCTGTGAAAAAGAAAAAGGTCTTCTTAAAAGGTACACCTGTGCTTCAGAATGGCACATTCTGGACTTTATCATTGGAATCAACCACTATAGGTCAAAGTATCTAAAGTTTCCTAACAGACCACTTAATTGCTACTCTTTCCATTAATTAATGTTCAGCCCAGAAAGCTGGCACATGTGGAATGGTTTTTTTTCCTGACAGCACAGGCAACACTGGTTCTCCACTTCTGGTGAGTGATTTGCAGCCTTTTCAAGTGTTCATCCAACATCCCAAGTTGGTTTATTACTCTTGTAAACTCATAGAAAATGTGGTCTATTGCTTAAATATATACCCCTCTTACACTTTCAGATCAAATAATTATGTCCTATTCCATTTTCCCATTCCACTTAGGTGGCCATGTTTAATAGGAGGCTAACAAAACTCATGGGAGGGATCTCAGTGCAACAACTTATTTCAATACAATAGATTACATGCACCAAAAATAAGCGTGTGAGAAAAATTATTGATATTTTTAGGAGCAGAAATATGAATGCTGTGGCTTACGGCCAGTAAGATTACTATGATAAACTGAAGAGTGGATTTGCAAAATCTCACCCATTTGACATCAATTTCATCGCACAGCTTGGTCAATGTCTGAAATTCAGTCTTATTTTTGACTTCAGTGCCATTTATTGTTTTCCATCCATTTTTCTTCCATCTACGACACCAATCTGTAGCTCCTAACCATAAAAGAGAGTTAAGACAATTGACTCACAAACGTTTGTGACTAGTTTCAGAAGATTGCATCACTAAGTCTTGTTAAATTTTGCCTATAAAGGGATGTTAATACTAATAATTATTATTGATCCCTTTATAGGCAAGAAATTTCTATTCAGGCTCTAGGCAAGTTCAAAATTAATGCAAGAACACCACTACAATGATGGCACACCACAAACCTCAGAAAATGATAACAGATTATAATAATTATTAATATTAGTGTCTCAAGGTTTAATAGCTTGTGAAACTGTCCACTTTGATTGCCATTGGCACACTCAACAGCTAAGATTTGTCAGCAACATATGTAACATGCCAACTTCCATTTCCCTTCATCCTCAAATCTTCCTGACAATCTTCATGTCCACAATAGCACACATGCATTTACCATTGATAGTATACTTGCTGTCAGTCCGGATTTCCAGTGTTTTATGTCCTAGAGATTTAGCAGTTTTAAGAGCCTCAACAGCAGCCTAAAAGTGACAAATAATATCAAAGTGCATGCATTTTTCTTTACAGAAAAGGCATTAAATATTTCACTGTTTTATAACAATCATGCACAATATACAGTAACATAACCCACCATGATTTCTGCTCTCTGGTTGGTCTGTTCTCCTTCCAAGCGGGCGCTAATATTCCTTAAAGGAGAAAACAAATTCCAGTGTTTTTGCCAAGTTAAAAAAATGCAAGGACAGCAATGTTTTAGTACACTTTTTCTTGTGTTCTCCTAAAAATCCACAGTGACCTTCTTACTCTGTCAAATCGTTCGCCTCTGGCTCTCTATTTGTAGTACACTTTTTTTTCTCATTTTCACCTTCACATCTTGACTGGGTTTACATCTCTCCAGTAAACCCTTTGAAAATGCAGTTTATTCTTAGAGTTAACTCTACTGTAACCCACTTTGAATGCCCAGGTCCCCAGTAGACGCCCACACCAGCCCTAGCACCTTGTCGACCATTCTTTGTACAACATCCATCGGTATAAACTATGGGCTGGTCCACATGCAAGGTATTGTCCTCTAAAGAAGGCAACAAGGAACTGCT
>BLAZ01000707.1:171466-173966 GCA_014633955.1 Acropora tenuis
CTTTTAATTACCTCCGTGGAATGGTGGAAATCCCAGACCAAAGACAGCACCTATGTCTCCATCAACCTAGAAACACACAAAGGCATTGTAAGGTGAATGAAAGGTTTGCTTCTGGAGGAACTCAGTTGCTGCATCAGAGGACAAGTGAAACAAAAGATAGGATGGTGAGGTTCAAATTTCTTCCATGCTTAGAGACAACGAATATGGTGGTTTCAGCATTAGCCTTTGTGAGAGCCGCTCTGACAAAGGTACCGATATGATGTTTTAAATGCCAGCCTTGTTATCTCTTCACAGATGAAATTTGGCCCTTACCAACTTGTTTGAGACCAAAATTTTAGCGGCACTATCATAAGACATCTAGTTAAACCAAAGGGAGGCTATGTCCTCTTGGGTGGGGTAAATAAGCTGGGCATGTAGAATATCCTGCATTCCATTCCAATTCAACTTCATGTCAATGTTGGCATTTTCATTCTGCCTGTTTCTCCAAAGATGTAGCCTTGCATTGCATTTGCAACAACATTGAAAACCAACTGGAAAAGAAAATCCAATCCTCTATTTGATTAGGTATGGGATGTGGTGGATTATTGGAAATTCACACATATTCAGTAACTTCTCACTCAGGTCTCTCTGAAGATCAAAATGCAATCGGATGCAGTGAGAGGTAAAAAAAAGCTAGGGTTAGTTTAATGTGCATGGAATAGATATGAATAGAAAGGTTACACTGAAGACCATGCAGCATTCTAAAATGCAGAGCTCTTACTGGATTTTTCAGTATTCCTTCCTGTAGACAAAGTATTGATTCATTTACAAATCTTGATGCTAATCTCATCTGTATCTCTTCAGGGTCATGACTGCAAGAAAAAGGAGGAATACAGAAAAGAAAAGAATTATGAAAGAAACACAACAACTAACTGAATTCTAAGCATCAACCTTACATGACCTACCTCCCTCTCTTGGGAACTGCAAATTCTTTAAGCAGTTTTTCTACTTCACCATTGACCTGAATGAAATGCCAGAAAATATAAGGTGAGAAACTAAAAAAAAAAATCGAATGAGACTATTCAGCCACAACTGAAAGAATCAAAGACCAAAAATATAACAAGAGCTGGCACAGAAAAAGTGTTTTTCAAGTGTGTTTAAGAGTGTCACAGTGTTCCACAGCAAGGAATTGAGCCGATATTGTTGCAATGATGATGTCTGTCTTTGTCAATACCACATAGATGATGATGATGATGTCTCAAAAAGGGCTTGCAAATAAAGAGGGTCATCTAAAATGGTGATGTGTCAAGAAAAAATGCTGTAAAATTGAGTGGCTGGATAACAGGTTCAAAGATATGTACTATTATAGCAATCACTCTCACATTCTCTATGGGTTTGGATAAATGCATTACGTCTGATATACAGATGGAACTCACTTCTCGCTTGCTGCTCTTTCCACTGTAGATAAAAAAGCCCTTTCCAGATTTTCTCCCTGAAATTGATTTTAAATCAAAATCAACCAAACACAAACAAACTAATCTGTGCCAATAGTATGCTAGCTTACATACTGTATAAGCTTATAGAGACTTGACATGAATGTCAAAAAACTTCATGCCTAAAAAATATGTCTTACCATAAAATAATATTAGCCATCTTGATATTTTGTCACATTCAGACCAGTAAAAAATTGTGTTTAACGTACAAAATGCAAATATTTTGTTTACAGTAGAAATGCAATAACTAGCGTATCAGAGGCACTACATCAACAAGCTACAAATTTATCCTTATGCAGCCAGGCACAGTGATGGACTCTCAAATGGCAAAGGACAACTAGTCAGCCATTTACAATTAAAGCATAATTCATAGTTCAGTTGTATTTGAGATCCCTGATAAGGATAACTACAAGTGGTCACACCAGTTTAAAATTCAAGGGAAAACCTTTTGCAAGTCTGACTCCATAATCATGCGGACCATGTACATCACAATGTGAATCATGCATTAAACATGTCATATTTATGAAGCTGCTCGGTAATAATTACAGAGCATTATTATCTTACCTAAATGTCCGCCATCAACCATAGCTTTCAACAGTTCTGGGTTGCCACCACCGAATCTTTAAAGTAAGAGAAATACAGTGCTGCTGTCAGATAAATCAAAGATGATCAACTTTGGGACAAATCATTGCTCTTTGCTTGTGCATCACTGCTGAAAACATAATGTTTTCTGTTCATTTTGTTGATCAAATATTTCAACCAGGTTTACTGTCTAAAGAAACTGGGATGTTGAATCAGAGGGAAAGCAAAACCTTTTCAACTGACAGAATGACTATAGTTGCTAATAAACAATATTAACGTTTGATGGCAAATTAAGGGAAGTATTATTATGCCTACTGGTTCTTGATGATGTTATGTTAACTACCTGTAATTTCTTCATACCAACCTTTCACCAAATGCTTTGTGGAGATCTTCTGCTACGTGTGCTGCTACATCAATTCCAACCTATTGGCAAATAAAACATCAAA
>BLAZ01000707.1:181949-184449 GCA_014633955.1 Acropora tenuis
GTATAGGATAAAGGAAAAGAACTTTAACAGTTCAGAGGATTTTGAAATGCTTGGAAATTGTACCACCAAAACCCATAAGGAAGTTCTTGAATCCAGGGGTACATGCAGTCAGATGGAATTCCTATTGTGCAAAATTGTGCAGTCCTGAGCATTGCATAGAGAGGTACATGCATAATATAGCTACAGTAACATAAATATGTGAGGGGTTTTGAATGGTTTGACAGATCAAGAACATAACTCAGAACTACAGTAAGACTGTATCTACAGCATCTTGATTATCAAAAAAAAATTGCTTTCTCCTCCTTTCATGAGGATAATAAAGAAAACTGCATTAAAGTATCACCTCAGCTTCCTTTTTGAAGCCTTTTTGGTGTCCTTCTTCTAGGCCACTTCTGACAACCTGATATTATGATCAATAAAGGTTATTAAAAGGTTGCAGAAAATGTTACATTCTTTTTATGAACCCAAGAATTTTAATAAGCAGGATTGTTGAAATGTACCATGACCTTTGATGTAATCCCATACTTAATGTGTAGTTTTATTAATTTTGTAAGGCCTGGCTAACCATACTGAGGCTCCACTCAGTTGCTATGACACTGTCCCTTAATGGCCTTTTGAAATTGTGGTATCAGAACAAATCTTGGGTTTGATGAAACCCTCACTACCAGTATATTGCATGGATCTCTTTCAAAATGGAACAAATTGGATTTTGATTGGTTGCCAACCAGAGCATTGACACAGCAAATCATAGCTTCAAATCTCTCCCTGGATCTTAAAATTAATAACACAGGAGAAAAACTTGTCTCATTTTTTCTGCACAGCTCAACCATCAAGCCTTCTCACGCCAATGAACCAAGTGCCGTAAGAACTCATGGTTTTGTGGATACAGTAGCTGGGCAATACAGTACAGGGAGAGCAAGGTCTGCATTAAAATAATAATGACAACTAAACTTACTTCAAGAATTTTTAATGGAGCAGGATAAAGACCACCAGTTTGCTTCATTACCTGAGGAGAGAGGAAGATAAATTTGTTGCCATGCATGTTCAAGTGATAATTTTACATGATAATGTTATTATGATGTTTCATAATGTCATCCTCAATATCAATGAGAGATAACTGACAGGCCGAAATGCAATGCTGTTGACATGGATGAGAACAATGATTTTTCCAAGATCCTATGATACTGTAAGTGATTATGTTGAGCATAACAAAATAGTTCAGATCTCTTATCAACTTTATTCATTTCAATTGAATTGAATGATAGGAAAGGATACCAGAGGTTATCCCTATTAAGGCTATCTGCCCACAGAAAAGCCAGACCACAACATCGGAAACTCTCTACCCTCCTTGGCCTATATATTATGATGATGATGATGATAATTAAATTTTATTTTAGGGGAACCATGAAATATGCAGCAATCCCTCTGCACTTGAAGGGCAATATGCTACTGAACAACATCTGTATGGAACAAGGTCCATGGCACAGTGTCTGCGATGAGTGTTGCATGAGTGAGTGAGTGCTACGTATCCTATCTTGACATGTTTCCACAAACACACATGTCAACCAACCATAATGGTGCATTCACTTACTGTCTGTTTTGCTTTCTTGAAAACAAAGTTGCGTCCAAAGCTTGTTTCAGTTGTAATTTTGTACTGTAAGTCTGAAATAAAGTAATTAAGACTTGTTTAATTAATTTTACTTTCAATTCATCAGTTTCTAATAACATAAAAGAGGAAAATGGGGTATGTGATGCATACTGTATTATTGATATGCACATGAGAATTTTTAAGAAGGTCACTGCCTGATTTTTGTAAAAATGATTTTTTCCATCATCTCAAGTCTCCTAGAAAAAGTTGTTAATTAATTGAAACTAGCATTGGTCTGATCGAGAATCAAATCTCGGACAAAAGAACCATTATTGTAATCAAGGTCATTTCTTCACAATTTCTATACCATCAAACAAACAAAATGGCAGCAATACGATAAAAATAATAATCATAAAACTTATAACAAAAACATAGTGTCACCTTTCATATTTCCCCAAGAACGTGACCTATCAGATTTAACAGATCCACTTGCCAAATTCCTAAGAATGGTAAAAATTATCAACTTACTACCATTGAATTATGTGTAATATACTGGCACACTGCATTGAGTTTTTTCTTAAACTTCCATTGACCAACACAATAGAATGTTACTGAGATACCAGATATCATCTTTACAATGCACTAACTTTACAATTAGATCAACAGAACGTATGTTTGATCAAATTTAGAGACACTGATGTGTCAACTCTTTCCAGTGTTCAACCCATACAAGTAAGTTACTTTAGTTCTTTCTTGAATTGCAACTTGCAAAGAGTCCTCAAGATTAAAGAATCTTGCTTAGTCTTGGCTCATTCATCTCTATCATTCAATTTTTTTTCTTAGTAAGTCTAAGACAAGTTGCAATTGCTACACACTTGGCTGTCTGGATAGCAACTTCTTCAAGATACTGCA
>BLAZ01000707.1:220045-222545 GCA_014633955.1 Acropora tenuis
TCATTAAATAAAATAATACCCATATATTATTGTAGACCATTTCAGGCAGATCACCAATGTTGACACAAATACTCAGGAAATCATTGGTAAGAAAAATGGCAAACACCACAGAGCCACGTACCAACCAAAGCACCTGCTTAATTTGAAAAATGAGAGAACTAAGACAAGGAAGCACTTGCACGAGTGAGAAAGAAATCATCTTATTTTTTATGATGAGATGCTGGACTGAGCTTTCATGAAATTTACCTAAGAAGATAATTATTGAACTTTGAGTATATTTTCTATTTCGTTTGAAGACAAAAATTAATACAGTGCTAATCACACATTTTATTTCATCTTACTAAGAAGAGTTAAGAGTATTTATCTAGGCTAAATAGACTTGTTCTGAGGGTAAAAATTATTGACAATAACTATTGTACAGAAAAGATAGGGATGTGAAATAATTTGTCAGTGAACCATTGATCAAACTATACTTCAGATGTAAAATGTACTATCAACGACGTTGGTATGATTTTCTTCTAAATCAAATAAATTATATCACAATATGAAACAAATACTAAACAAATGTTGAGGGTGGGAAACATAAAAAGAAGTCACAACAATTATATTATTATTATTAATAACCATTACTAGTCATACCTGCTGTCCTTCACCTCAATTCACTTAAAAGAGAGGTACTAAGTTAGATACAGCCGAAACTGGTCTAGAACATGCATGCTTCCTACAATAATATTATTCTGGGGCATGCCAATATTTAACAGGCACTGACAACAAAAGTAATAGAAAATCCAGGTTGGCAGAAAAATACCATACTTTGCTGGGACCTCTGGTCCAATGTGTTGAACAATGCACTAAAACTACAAACATAAACCAAACATACTCTTGTATCAATATCTAGTATATTCTTAATGTAGGACAATCTTTGAAATACCATTCATTCAAGTAAAAAAGGAGGCAGATTGGAGATGTATGCATAAAGGAAAGCATGATGTCCACTTTGCCAAAAGATTTGGGGAATCAATGACCTCTTAAAGTTACTTCTTGGCTATAATTTTGCTTCATTTTCTGAAAATTGTGTGAACCTGAAATATTTAGTTTGCTCTCCTTTTACACACAAGTCCATTGTGGCCTGTAATTCTAGATCTGAAAAAACAATGTTGAAATCCACTGAGGCAAATACATGCTAGTAACAACAAAGTACAAGAAAAAGCTGAGTTGTTCAAAGAATAGTTAACATTTTAGTGATTGTTTCGTAAAAGTGATGCAGAATTTAAACCAATAGGTTGTTGTCAAAAGTAATCCTAACTAGTGCTAACCATTGTTAAGAAACTTAACATGGTTCCTAGAACACATAATATTAAGTTTAGGCAAATAAGAGCAAAATAGTCACAGATGGTATAATGAAATTAAACATTCTGTCAGGTATTCCCCATGTATTCTGTACCACAATCTCAGAATATGGTTTGGAACAAAGAGAGATTTAACTTTCAGGTTTGACCAAAACTTGATCCACAACAGTACTATGACCAGGATTGCTAAATTTTGATTAATGTCGTGAAGAGTCCTGCTTAGTACAAGCCTAAAATACCTAGGTAATAATTATTGTAACATGAAGATTAGAGTTGAGTTTAAGTTGCTTCTTAGGTTAGGGTTAGATAACTTATTTTGTCTTCTTATGGGTTATAGTCATTGGAGGACACTTGGTGATAAATTATTATTAATTTATTATATTTACTCCTCATCTCAACCATGCAAGTTGTTCCAGAACACTTTGTGACACTTATTGGAATTAGCAGGTATCTCTTTACTGGCAATCCTGGGCATAGTATTATCTGGAGTGATGATGGAATGCCCTCACCTTTCCTCAATTACAAAGGTAAGTATGGTTGCCATTCCAATCCACTGATCCATGAATCTCTTTAAGAAAGAGACTCACTAGTAGTAGCATGGACATAATAATTATTATTTAATTATACTTGCTGCAGACACCAATATGTTTTGCAATGGTTCACTTCTCAAATAAGTTATACAATGACACCCTGACGACAATATCAACATCACTTAATACTTAACAAGAAAACAAAATTTGTACTGCATAGGCCTCACTTGTAAAACCAACAAAATGTGTCAATAAAATTATGATACTAAAACTGCATTAAAAAATTACTTAACCAGCCTTGTTTCCTTAAAACATAATCTTATTATAATTATATCCACAAGATAGAAATGAATGAGAAAGAAAGAGTTAAAACAATGATCTTGATTAAGAAATAGTGGAAAGAAGTCTTGATTGATAAGTTTCTCTGAAGCCACATTTGTTTCTCTGGCTTTCATGCTATGACCTAGGAAGAGAAATGCAGCAGTGAGGAAAGAAAACCTAACAAATGGGCAAAATGGGACTTCAGACAGAGGAAGGCACAGAAAGACTAATAATTAAGGGGAATATTTTGATTCCTTTTTCATTTAGCTGGGCTGTAACATTTGATACAACTTCTGTATT
>BLAZ01000707.1:268242-270742 GCA_014633955.1 Acropora tenuis
GAGCCTGTACTTGTTTGCGAGGTGTTGGAGGAGTTAAGTGTAACAGGTTTGTTGACGGACTGTTTTGTTTCCCGTTTTCAATGCTTAGCGAACAAACTCTCTGCTTTCAGATGCATCAATTGACCTTTGTCACGCGGCGACCATGTTGGTCAGAGAACATAGGTTTCCTACCCAGATCCTCGAGTTGACATGTATGGGAACGAAATCAAGAAGGAAAAAGAAGAGTTTTCGATCCCTCAGGACTCGATGTGGCCACCGTGTGATATTAGCCTATGAAAGTCTTCCATTGATTCCTGTTTCGAAGTTTGAGTTCGATAACCTTCGACGCCCCTAGGTTTCTCTTCGGGAGTGTTCGATCTTTCTCAGTAATGCTCGGCTTAAAGTGATACACTCCTCCATGCACAACGAGTTGTATCGTGCTTTTCTGAATTTCTAACTCTTTCCGATTTTTTTTTTTTTGAGAAGTAAATTTAAAAAGGAACAACCAACCAATGTCGTGTAACAACTTACTTGTGATGGCAGAAAATAAGATTACTCTTCTTATTCCATTGATAATGCCAGCTATTGGCGTAGGTGATGATACAGTGTAATTAAACCGAAAAAGACAAAGTAAGGGTTATAGAGAACTAGGCGCCCAGTTCGGCTATCGGGATATACACGAATTCTTGATAAGACATTTTCAGCTAAGATAAAAACGGAAGCATATCTCCAGAAAAGAGCAGGAACCATCGATCACAAAAATTTTAAGTGACGTTCCATCTGTGGTGCCATCTGTGGTGACGTTCCATCTGTGATTTGAGGAGTTGATATGACTTCGAAGGAAAGCGACGTATCTATGATTGAAAATCACATTTCACGGCCCTATCCCGTACTTTTCCTCTCTGCCTTATTTCCTCGTGGCAAATGAATCATCTTGGTCGATCGAACCCCCAAGCATACACGAAGAAAGTCTTTGAAAGAAAATTTCATACATTGTATGGTGCTAAGAATGTCAATAAATTATGTCTGTCTCCTTTACAGAGTTGAATCAAACAGCTTTTACGCACCGACCCTTCACCAGTTTAAAATTGAACTAGAAGACGCACTCACAGAAAACGACCGACCCACTTACTACAGACACAGTGAGAGCGAGTTCTCGGGATTCTCTTGGCTTGGTTATGTCGTCTTTTCGCAGTCTCAGGTAATGGTTAACTTCACCTCACTTTAAAAGCGCGGCCAACAATTCCCGAATGCAATCGTGAAGGGTCAAATCATTCCAAGTGCAGGAAAATGTGCGTGCAGGTCGTGTGTTTTTTTTCCTCTCGCTTCCCATTAGTGTGAAGAAGTGTCATGAGCATTGCAATCACGATTTAGGGAGCTCAAGCAATAAGGAGCTTAAACGAGTGACGTTTTTTAGCCACGGACGGAAAGCGGAAGTGAGCTGTTTATGTCTCTTACTTGTCTTCTCACTACAAAATTTATATTTTTAAGTATCTTTTCACTATAACAGACTATAACAGATGATTAGTTTGAAAATCCAGGGGACACCACTGTCCTGGCGTGCGAAATGTTGACCTCCAGTTTCCGTCCGTGGCTAAAAGAACGTCGCTAGCTTAAGCTCTCTAACCGCAACGGTGACGTTATCAAGACGTCAACCTCGTTCCCAGAGTCTGTCTCCAAGGGAAGGGACGAAGAGAGACCCTTGGAACCAAGTTGTGAGGTCGTCACTCCAAAATGCAACTTGCTACTATTTGTGACATGAAAAAATTATTTCAAGTCATTCGGAATACATTCGGAAGTGTGTCTGGCATGACCAGGTTAGAAATTTAGAGAAAAACGAAACTATTTAGCGTTGTGTGCTGAGGTTCTCCACAGACGTCAAATTGGTCAGTCTCGGCGTAAGAGACCTTACGCAACAGGACGGCTGGAAGACTCAGGGTTGCAGAATGACGAAAACCTGTCTCGCGAGAACGTGCATTCCCTGTCTTGGCGACATTTTTTTCGCCATTCAGCCGTCCTGTTGCGTAAGGTCTCTGTCGTTACATAGAGAACGTCAAACAGATGTGTGTCAAAATGAAAACTGCACATGAGGGGCTTGCTTATGAAATATGCAAATTCGTCCCCGTCACTGTTGCCTTCGTTATTGCGTAATTTCCAATTCAGCTAACGACAGCGTTTACTTTGGAGTGTGAATAAGACTCCGAGTTTTGGTTCTGAGCATGCGCATTGGGAAAATTTTCGTTCTTCAAAGTTATTGTAAATGCGGAAAAACAAAAAGCTCGTGGTGTGGTCTAAAGGTAACTATAATCAGATGCGTTTATGACACAAAACCTTCAAAAATCGCGGGGATGGACAATAAAAATAAAACGAGATCTTTCACTCCCATAGATTTGTTGCTTTTGCATTTGTTCTTTAGCTCCCCACACAATCAACAGAATTGAACGAAATTTCTTCTTTTAGACCTCCATACACAAGGTGATTAATGTTCCCCGAACTAGCAGATATCAACTGATATTCTATT
>BLAZ01000707.1:309521-312021 GCA_014633955.1 Acropora tenuis
AGAAACTTGAACCGCTCACAGAAATCTTGTTTTTCGTATTTTCCTATAAATGAAGCTGTCTTTCACCCACCTACTGTTTGAAAAACTTTCCTGTCTGTGACTAGAGGTTTAAACCTATTAGAGAAGCAATCAAGCCTTGAAAAAATTGTATAACAGGATCTGAAATGAAAGCACGTAACACCGACTTAAGCTGGTTAAAATGAGTCGGAGTCGAGGAGAGCAGAGTTTTGAGTCCAGATATTGTTGCAAGATCATCATACTGATATAGAATAACTGGTAGAACGTCTCGAGAAGGGGTTGTGGTAGGTCTGGAAAGTCTTATAACAATCGACCACTAGACTAGAAACTACTTTGTAAGATGGATCAAAAGTGGCGGGAAATACAAGCATCAATTTGCGTTACTAGTGTATAACTTCAACTGATTCAATTCTTTCAAGTTGGTCTCTGATCCAAAGTGTGTGACTGGCTCATTTCGAAAAGAAACCAAACATTTCTGATGCGTTTTATATGTTCTTTGATGGTTACTTTGAATGTATTATTGTTCTTTCACATTTCAAGCCTAAAATTTGAATCCTCTTATCTACTGAATGGCTGGGAGATACTGGTAATATTTGAAACTTCCAAAACAATTTCCCACTTCACAAAACAAATCATCTTTGCAACCACATCTGTGAAAATGCTGAAAAGATAAAGAAAAGAAGCATAAAACATCCTGGGAAGTTTCAAGCTGGGATGAGAAAATTTAAATTAGTTCTTGACGTTCTATCATGCAAATATTATTCAATAGCGACTTAATGATGTGAGGAGATGTGTCCTGTGCAGGATTTAAGCCCAAGGAACTTAATCAATCATCTTTGTACAGTTCTTCTCCTTGACGCCACAAGCTTGTCCAATGCTTTGTGTGAAAAGATTCGCAACGTAAAGTACTAATATAACTTTAGTGAATAATAGTTAAACTAATGAGTCTCCTATCTGATCACGAACCACAAAGTTACTGGATCGTTCTTGTCCTCTCCTAGGTGCACAGGGCCCAATGACATTCATGCAACAGCGATCTTTGCCACAATCTTCGTCCGTGTTGCAGACCTGAAATATAATTGAAAAACGTGGACAAAGGAAAGTTTCCAAATCTTGGTAGATTTAACCAACAAATATATGAAGTAATTGAAACGGTGAATCACTTACACTTCCCCTGGATAAAGTTAGGCTGTGCTAACGAAATATTGGAAATACAAGTTTCATCCTCACAGCGGTCCAGTCGGTCTTGCTTTGTCTTTATTTTGCTTTAGTTTACTAAGATATAACGTACTTTCACATACATGGTAGTGGGGAAAAGGACTAATGACCCAAAATTTCGAAAACGTCAATTAGGGGGGATAAGTCTCAAGTATCTCTTGTTTCGTTACGCATTTTAAATTAACTGCCTTTTTTTAGTCTTGTCGCTTCTTGCATTAATGAATTGCTTATTTTCGCTTATAAAAATGTGGGACAAACAAGTTAGAAATAGCAAAATATATTTTTCTTCGAGCAGCAATCATCGATAAGAAGGACATTTAGACTTAATCTCGTTTTCGTTTCGTTCAGTTTATTCGGTCGTGCAATGTGAGTTTAGCATCTTGAATTCAGAGTTGGAAAATATAGTTTATTCTCGTAGACTGGTATTTTATCTACCGACCAGGTCCAAATTGGCTATAAGATTTTTCTTTAGTTCTTTCATTACTATTAAGAACTTTTTTCTCCTTCAAATGAAATCCATGGTTGTCGGAACGTGTAACATTGAACTGACTTCGCTCTTTGTTTATTGTCGGGTTAGAGTTAAAGAATTGAAGCCAATACTTAACATTGTAAGTCAAAAATAAGGTCGGTCCCTTAATTAGAAAGTACAGAAAGTAAACATCAAGATCTGGAAGTTTAATTGTATTATCTGTCATATCCCATTGCGTTTCGATTCCATGTTTCGCATGAGTTTGAAACTTCTCTGCCAATATCTTCTAGATGAAAAGATATAGAAGTACTATTGCAACAGTTTTCATTTTGCTAGAAGGTTCTGCCAAAAACACCGGTGAAGGAAGCTTCTAATAGTGTCCATTTTAAAGGCATGGTCTTTTGTTTTTCAAACCTTAATTGTTGATTGATGGCCTGATCATATACATCGATTCTCTTTCAAATCACCTGTACTGTTCATTTAAATAAGAAAATGGTTTGTTCATTTATTTGTGCATTGCTAACAGCTAAAAATGAAGCTTTGAGTTGTATTTCAAATAAACGCATACTTTGTTTTCTATTTTCTCCTCGCCAGCTTGAAAAAAAAAGTTCAAGCAACTAAAAATGACATGCAAAGTCACAGGAAAAGTGGCCAAAATTCACAATTGGAAGCAATCTCTGGAGACCCATTTAAAGAATGAATTAGAAACAACAGAAGACACTATTGTTATTCAATGAAATGCAAATGAGGGGTCGGGTGCACGAGGTTTTCACGTTACTATTTGCCGCCATGTTG
>BLAZ01000707.1:348676-358676 GCA_014633955.1 Acropora tenuis
TCAATGCACGACAGACTAAGTTTTCAGTCATTCTTATCAACAAGCTTGATTATCACAAAATAAAACTCATGACAAAACATTTTCCTAGAGCACATTCATCAAGTAGTACTATAACCTGAAGGTTATATATTTTCAATATTTGGTATACTGTACTCATTTCAAAGATTTGGTCAATATTCAGCACATTAATCAAGGTTCCATTCAGGGTCGTTTGTGAGAGTTAACCTGGTAAATTGCTCATTTCAACTCAACGCTGTTGCTGTGTAATTGTTGGCTGAGAAGGTCTCCTGTCCCAGAACCGCCAAAACTTGGGTACTTTGCAAACGAGTTTGCTTAGTAAAGAAAAAGAAGATGACGTATTTTGTTCGCTTGGATCTTCAACAATCACTGCGTCCTTATTGGCAGGCGGGAAAATATCGCGGCGACACATCGGGCACTTGGGGCTTAAATGCAAAGGAGAAAAAATGGAATTATAACTTTGCTGAACCAACAGACTACGGTGAGATTGCGGGAAGTTGCGGGATTTAGCTGTCTGCGGGACCAACTCTCAGGGTCTTAACATAAGCAGAGAGAAAAGCTGCCTTTGTTATTTAAATCTGAAATTGTGAGACTTTCAAGTCATTCACATTCAATCTTGGTTCACATTGACGATCTCGGAGTATATTTCCATAATTTACGAACCTAACAGTTGACGTTCAGGATCGCCAAACAAATGCACGTTTAAGTTCGTTCGTCTTTGAAGTGATCTTCTTATTATCTCTTCCATGTCCCATTCGACTCGCTCGCCTCGCCATTTTGTTGCACGGTGCAATGGCGCGAAAAGTAGCGTGTTATGTAACCGAAGTTGTTGCGCAGAAAATGCTGAATGAATTTTGTTTCTGACTGAATTTGACATTCCTGAATGAATATAAAATCGTAAATCGAAACAAAGGTGTCGAATAGATTGATCTTGAAAATGAACGAATATAGACCTGCGTGTATTTCGCAACATCTTGCCAACCACACTGGGACGTAAGCCTCACCCTAACTAACTAACTATGCCTCACCTCACAACCGATGTTGTGACTACTGCGGTGTCCTCTCTCTTTACCCTGAAAACGAGGTATCCCGAGGAAGTTTCGAATTTTGCTGGCTGTGAAATGCGTCGTTAGCACGGGAAAGGGGTTCCTTCGTTTCCTGTATAAAGGAGGCACTTACCTTCCAAATTGAAGAAGCCTTACACCACATTCGCCGTGGATCATATGAAAACAGGGGAGGACAATGGCACCTGAAAACACCTCCTAAATGACAAAATAGACAATGGGTAAGGTAAGTTTGAAGTGAATATGTGAAGTGGCTTGGCCGCCGGGGAGGGTCTGAAATAGACTAAATGACTAACAGTCGATGTTTCATCAATAATAATAATAATTATAATAATAATGATAATGATAATGATAACAATAATAATCACTTTATTTAAGTCTCAAGGCATTGATGAATGGATGAATGAATTAATGGCTAGAATGAGGAGCGAAGAGTATGATGGATGGATGGATGCGTAGAGGGAGGAGTGAATGGGTGAACTATGCATGAATAGATGGATGGAGGGACAGAAGCAAACATTGGCAGATAATGGATGATTCAAGGGAAAAGATAATAATTGAATGAATGGATGAGTGACTAAGTACAGACAATCAGAAGGATCACTTGCCTCTAAGCAAATGGCACAGGGATCATGACCACGATTAGTAAAGCACTTATGGTTTCCCTTCAGAGATGAGGACAAACAAACATTGCATTCATCACAGTGGAAGTTGTCTGACTTGTTCCCTCTTTGAAAAATAAAAAATAAATAGACATATAAATCTGTAATGTTGGACCACATAAACCAGCACTGTAGTAATAAAGGATGATTATCCCCTGAAGCCTGAACTCTTGTGAGGTTATATATATATAAATGTGTGTGTGTGTGTTCCAGTAGTTGTTTATGATTTCATGCTTCAAGAGTGTTCAATACTAGTATGAGTAGATCAAATACAAGAACATCGATGGAAGACATACTTTTGACTCTTTTTAATACATACAGCTTAGTTTTGTATAGAGTGAGAGCTCTACCACTCATCAGTGCTTTTTACAGAGCATCAAGCACTATATTAAGCACAGATGAGTGCAGAGCTCTCTCTATGAAACAGACTTGTATGCATTAAACAGAGTCAAAGTATGACCATCTTCCTTCAATATTATTATAGGAAAGTATAAATAAGGACAACATGTTCACTAGTTCTCTAGTTTGAGCTCTCTGGCATGGCTTAGATGTTACCACAAGCGTGGGACATTTCTGGGTGGCTTTTTGAGCTTTAGCTCCATCTCACACATCAACACTACACTGATCAGGCCCAGAGAGCTGAAAGAGTACTGCCTGCAGTTTATATAATTATAATAATTAAAAATTATTCACTGAAGTGGGTGTAAGCCACCCCGTTCTGAATACGAAAAATTATTGAAGCAAATTCTTGAATGAATTAAATTTATTATACTATTTAAGGACATGGCGTGGTACTGTGGGGATTATGCTAACTTTGCCTGCTGGAGAATCACCAAACAAGATTGGTGTAGAATTCAACTCCACCATGCTTAGTAAATAGCCACCCGGTTGCCTCCTCAAGTTGGGTCTCTTGATACTTTCATGTTTATTTTAACTCTTAATTTGATAGATGGCCTCTCCCAGTTGGCTTCCACATTAAAGTGCAACTGTGTGTAAACAAGATTCTTTGCAAATTTTTCATTTCCTTTGTTTGTGAGAATTGCCAATCTACATTCTTCTTTGTTTCCAATTTTCAATTGCGCACACAATTATAAATAATAAAACCCAGTATGAAAGAAAAACGTTTTGAGGGCTCCATTCTAATGTTTTCAAAATTCAATGAGTAAGAAATTGGAGTTCATATAGTATAAGTATGTGCAAGAGAAATCTCTGTGCATATATATCATTAGATTTTAGATATACGGTATGACACGAATAGAAAAAATTAGAGTGCAATATCAATGAGCCAAATAAAAGCTTTAGTCAATCAACTTTTTTTAACTTTTAATCATTGTGCAGAGACTCAATAATTATTATTTATTTTAAAATATAAAAATGATAGCATGCAGCCCTCAAGACATTTGTTTTCTTTCATACTGCTTGTTATTATTCACAAGATTTTTTGAACACGACTCTGAACAGCATAAGCTATGAGCAGCATCAGCAAGAGTTCATGGCTACCACCAATAAGCTATAAAATCAACTGAGAGATGTTCAAATTCAAGCTCACATCATCATTTTGATAGGAAGTGAAAAGTGCTTTGGCACATTTTATTAAGCACATGATTACCTGCATATCCCACATTTATCACAATGATAGGCATCAACATCCTTTTCAATAAGTAGCTTGCATTTGTTACAGAAGTACTTTGCAAACACCTTGCCACAAGACTCACACTTTTCAGAAAACTAAAGGAAAAGTAAAAAACAATGGCATCACAATCCTCTCTTTGTACCCTGGAGTTATATGTGGGGGTTGGATATCATTGTCTGACAGAGTGATGTCCTCAGAGGAATTGGTACTGGCAATTCTTTTTATGTTTACAAAATTTCACCTCGTAATGTTCAAATGACTTTCATTACTTCATTAAAGTTCACTTGGGTCCAGTATTACAAGTAATAAGATGCACGCTCAATTTTGATATATGTCACAAAGTGTCCCATTAAGTCTAGGCATACAATACGTGTTTGTAACATTAGACATTTGCAGGCTTGTGTCTTAGAGTGCGTTTGATTGGCCTCATTCCGGAATAAGAATGCGAAGGTTTATGTCTAAAAATCATGTTTACAAGAATTTTGATGTTATCGGATTTACAAATAAGATTTGTAGCATTGTTTTCCAACAAAATTTTGTTGAGAAATCAT
This sequence comes from Acropora tenuis, assembly GCA_014633955.1. Taxonomy (NCBI): domain Eukaryota; kingdom Metazoa; phylum Cnidaria; class Anthozoa; order Scleractinia; family Acroporidae; genus Acropora; species Acropora tenuis. The sequence goes on from BLAZ01000707.1 coordinate 352,605, forward strand.
CCTGCATTTAACTCCAAAGAAAAATTTGAAGGCTATTGCCTTTACTCTTATTCCAGAACAGTGTCAATCGAACACACCCTTAGGTTCGTTTAGGAGGATACTTCATGACCTTAATCGTCTTTTCCTCAACGCTAACAATATTGAACTAGAGTTGAACTGTGAGAGAACAGACTTTGCAACATTTGTTGTAATCAGCATGTATTTCATTATATGCAATACTGGAAGAACCTCTTCATTTTAGAAACTGGTGAATAATAATTTTCCAGTGGGGAAGTTTGTTGGTCCAAATGCTCCACCACATTGAAACAAACAATCAGGGTTTCTAAATAACCAATCACAATAGCTTTTGTACTGACACCATCACATGAAAAGACTTCCTGGTCTTAATTCTGGTATATGGACACCAAACACAGTCTGCCACTCCTTGCTTGCACCCATTGTTGCCTAAACAGGGGTGTTCTATTTTAAACCGCACAACAAGTGGTAATGTAGCTAAAGAGCTCCTAGTAAATAAAATAAGTCCTTCAAAATCTTACTTAAGAATTCACTTCATTGTAAAATAATGATAGCAATAATAGAAATTACTGCACTGACTGCTCTTCTACGGGATATTTCAAGGCCAAACCAACTGATAGGAGTAATAAAAATTCTTCCTCTTCGGCCATTTCAATTTTATACTTAAAGGAACATTATAAACCCAAACATTAGAAACAAACCCATAGTCAAAAATAACAAACATTAGCAACAAAGAAGACATTCTGATAAAACAATAGAAAATCAAAGACTCTGTACATTAGAGATTTACAGCCAACCTTATATCTGTTACAGCATATAATTTCTTTGTAATCAGTTTGTTGCTCAATGATGTTTTGTAGTCATCAATCACTTCTGAAGATTTTTGTAGAACCATACAGTGTCAAGGAAATACTTTAAACTATGCATTTGTTTCTTATGTTTGTTGCCACACACAATGTGCATTTTGGTCCTGATAGCAGAGAACAAAATTCTAATTCTAGTGGGAGGCAGATTATTGACTATTAAAAGGTGCTGCAAAGGAGCACAACTTCCAAGCAAAGACCAGCCAGTAAAACAGCTGTTGGTTAGTTTAGTGACAGGACTGGCATTCAGTGAAACCAAAATGCAGAACCACTGGCCCAGTGACTTGTCTACCTTTTCTCTGCAGCAATATAGTTTTGGCTTATTCTCAGTGTGAGAAGCCGTCAAACTCACAGATGACATCAAAACAAAGAAAACAAGACAGCCAAGAGGCCATGAAACAATAACCAAACCCTAGCACGTGCTACTGAAACAAAGAATTGACATCAGAGGATCACATATTCTTGCACAGAGTTAAACCTTAATTTTGTGACAGAGATCACATACCTTTTGTTGGTGTCCACATTCTCTGCACTGAAGAAAAGTACCGTCAGATGCTGTTGCCTCTAAATGGATTGATCTTGGAAGTGACTTTAGATCCTTAACATCTTTACAACCTCTCTTTTTCAAAGCAGCATCACGGTTACCAGTCGGTCCTGAATTATCTGGTTGTTCAGCTTCATTGTTCCACTCTGCTGCTGAACCTCCCATTGTCAATTCAGCAGAAGTGTCTGTGTTTTCCACCACATTGCTGGGTGATTCAAATAGCTCTTGTTCTTCAACATCTGCTAGGTTTTCCTGGCGATCACCTTTATTGTTCCACTCTGCTGCAGCACTTTCCGTTGTCATTTCACCAGGGGTGTCTGTGTTTTCCACCATATTGCTGGGTGATTCAAATAGCTCTTGTTCTTCAACATCTGCCAGGTTTTCCTGGCGATCATCTCCATTGTTCCAGCACTCTGCTGCAGCACTTTCCGTTGTCATTTCACCAGGGGTGTCTGTGTTTTCTACCACATTGCTGGGTGATTCAAATAGCTCTTGTTCTTCAACATCTGCTAGGTTTTCCTGGCGATCATCTGCATTGTTCCAGCACTCTGCTGCAGCACTTTCCGTTGTCATTTCACCAGGGGTGTCCGTGTTTTCTACCACATTAATGGGTGATTCAAATAGCTCTTGTTCTTCAACATCTGCTAGGTTTTCCTGGCGATCATCTCCATTGTTCCACTCTGCTGCAGCACTTTCCGTTGTCATTTCACCAGGGGTGTCTGTGTTTTCCACCACATTGCTGGGTGATTCACATGGCTCTTGTTCTTCAACCTCTGCTTGGTTTTCAAGTCGATCACCGTCATTGCTCCACTCTGCTAAAGAACCGTCCGTTGCCAGTTCAACAGAAGTGCCTGTGTTTTCCACAGTGTTTCTTTCAGAACTGCCATGTGCTTTATCGTTTTCTTGGTCTTTCACGCTCATAGTTTCGATCACGACATTAGCTTCATTATGACACTTGTGGCAAGGATACAGTTTTCCCTCAGGACAGCACTGGAAGTGAATCAAACAAGTCTCTCGTTCGTAATGAGGGCAGTACCACCTGCTAAAAAACGAACAGGACAGCATGAAAATCTTCATAAAAGTTAGTAGCCCTCAGTCAAATGCAAATTGCATTTACACCTTTCAGCGTTCGAATTCTTTATATTTAGTGAATCCGTTTCCATTGCCTCCAGTTTTCTCCTTCTTTCCAATGCACAATGTCAGCATTACATTCGCAAGACACTGCCACCTAATAAAAACGAAAACGAAATACGCTCTAAGTTTAGAGTACAAAAGCCTCACCCAATCAATACAACGACAGGGGACATCCCTTCCATTTGCGCATGCGCAGCTGTTTCCATCTCTCATCGACTCTTAAAAATTTCCGGTTTCAGTTTTTGATTCAATTTGTCCTTGTGCGTAAACCTATCTTACTACTTTCCTCACAGATAGAGCTTCCTCGTTTTGTTCTTCTTTTTAATCATAAAAGCGATTGCAGCAGTAAACACTAAATGAAACATAACAAGCTTAGACAATGGGAGGGACTTTTCCCTTGAAGGGGGCTTTTTTTCTAATTCCCTGTCACTTTCAGTTTCAAATTCTTCTGAAATGTTGCGCAACGCCATGAGTCGCGTCTCACATCAAACATGAAAAAGATACGATGTCAACGCATAAAGCTTGAATCCTGTACTTTCATAAATACTTTGATTTACGAGAACAATTATGCCATATGCATAACTGGAATGATCTAAGACCGGCAAAACTGATGAGAATGTGATGAAACGTAATCATGATGCAATCCAATTTATTTGCTTTAGGAAAAAAACTTTCCCTTTCAATTTCAATTTTGTCGTTTTCATTTTCGCTTTCGTTTGGACAAGAAGGGAAAATTCCGCTGGAAAGCCCTCGTAGCATGGGTGTACTTTGTGAAAGTTTACCCCTCTTGCCACTTAATTACATATTGCCTTAAGGAAAACGATAGACTTTGTTCATATGCTAATAAGTGGCGGGGTATTCTGAAATCTAGCCAAAGTTTCCCTTTCATTTTTTACTTTGGACAAAAAGGGAAAAACCCCAAGGGAAAACCCCCATTGCATGAACATAGCAAAAACGTCAGTCTATTCATAATTATGCTTAAAGCAAACAGCTCCTCGTCAGTGTAACACGTATCTAGCGAGTGCAGTTGCAGACAAAGGTAAGCTCCATTCTGTGAAGTAAAAATTCAATAAATTGAAAGAATGGGCGGCCGATTTGAACTTTTTTCAGTCTTGGATAGGGTAAGTCTCTAATCAGGAACAAAGTGTGTAAGTCATACGAGAACATCTATTTCAACAGGAATTAGTTACACCAAGGGGTAGCCACTGTCTATTTTTGTGTTATTTCAGCTGACATGGGTTCCGCATTTGGCGCCTTGGAAGTGGCATGCACTACAATCAAGTTTTGGCTTAAAGCTGGTTTAGATTTGGCATCAGATACCATGAAGTGGGTATGGAAGCAAGCGGGTTCAATGTTAGAAGTAGCATGTGAACTTGCCCGTGACTTCTTTGGGCAATTTAACGCTTGTTTGCGGTATCATTGGCAAAGGACTTCGGTAGAAGTTAATGATAACAGGGTGGAGGTGAGACACTAGCTCAGAACTAATTTTATTCCTGTGGTCATAGTAGAAGACTAAGGAATGGAGAGTGACAATTCAGTGAAAGAGAAACGGTATTTGTATTAAACCTACCTTCCTTGAGCAGGAAAGCGGGCCGCATATTGCGGGAATAAGTGGTCAGTCCTTTTACAGAGGAAGTTAAAATATCAGCGTTAAGTTCATCGGAGCGTACGCTAGAGATTGCGTGTCTTGTACGCAGGTTTACTTCCACTGCCATCCATGGAAGACTCAATCGTGATGGAGGACCCACTTCCGTCTCCGCAGCTTTTTAGCTTGTCGATAGAGTAATGCTGGGGTGGCATAGAAGCTCTGATCCCCACCATTTTTCAACTTATTCTCCACTTTGCCTTATTTTTCATCCATCTGTTTTTAGATTGAAAGGAATGAATTTATTGTTGGCGCAGAAGTAAACCAAAATAGAGGTATCTTCCGTATGTTATTAAGTTAATTTTTCTAAAGAATAATAAGTGGAAAAACAAGTGAGAGAGTATTCATTTTGTAGTTTTTGATTCTGCTTATCAGCCTATATTCAATGTGCAGTTGTTCTGTTTAATTCCGTCCTCAATTTGGTCTTATCTTTGTCTCATAGCACATTTAACCCTATAAAGGACAATACTTTTATTCTTACCCATAGAGATTGGTCCTCTGGAAATAAATCTTCCAGGCCCTGGATTCATTGGTTATTTGACTCGTCCGGCTCATTCTCAAACCCGCCTAGAATTTTTGACAATCAACACAGTTATAGGAGTTTTTCATGACTCAAACTACACTATCTAACTGGCTGTTGTTCACATGCATACTGTCATGGGTTAATGACACAAACTGGCAATGCTTTTCTCTTTTCAGATGGAGAGTCAGTGAAATCAGGTCACAACCCAAATCAACGTGAGTTTTATCTATTTTTTGTCACAGGAGGGTTTGTAAGTGTCAGTGATATGAAGCAACCCACCAAGCCCCAGTTGTTGAACAGGTGGACAGCACTATCCACAAGATAACTCAATTAATCATAAAAATTACAATGATTTCCTCAATTGTGATTGGTTTAAAAAACTCCTATTTCCCACTAATTCACTTGCCAAGTTGTTATTGGACAGCTCAACAAACCAATCAAATTCAAAGTTGTAGTTTAAATCAACCAATAACAATTAAAGTTGTAGTTTAAATCAACCAATCACAACCTTGGTTTCAATCACTTTAGAAACAGTGTGCAAACTCCTAAATTTATGCACCCTTTGTCAGTTTTTTTAATGTAAAATATCCCTTTGTCACATAACTTGGCTATTTTTCTTTTGTAGGAAATTGTAATTTTTATGATTAATGGACAATAGGCCTTCGTGTCGTCCAATTCGGTCTGTAATCATACTCGTGATAAACAAATCGGACTCCCGCTGCGCGGTCGTCCGATTTTGTTATCACTCGTATGATTACAGACCGAATTGGACGACACGAAGTCCTATTACCATTACCAATTTTGTTGGCAATTATTTGTTGCGAGTTAGCGCTATCCAACCTATGGACAACTGGGACCAAATGGGATCTACGCCTGCATTAATAAAACTAATTTTTAATAATAATAATAATAATAATGATAAATATTTGCCTATGTTTCCTTGACCTAGCATATTGTTATTCTTATGATATTATAATCGGGAAGACCTTCAGAGGGGAACTTTTTAGTTTTACTATCCCCACACCCACATAGGGGATTTTTGTGGAATAAAGATAACTCAAGGCGGATTTGCGACGAATTTCAAGTGGTCAATCAATGTATTCTTTGTCCTTAAATTTCATTGAAAGACCAGGAACTTTTGAAGGCTGACCCTGTTCAGAGTAAATGTACCTAATAAAATAGCCGGCGTTGCAATGAACTGATGAAGTATTCAGTGAATGATGAACAAGTAATACAGCTTGTATATTCTAACATCCTGGTTCTATTTTTAGCCTCAAAAAGTGTCTTGCGGGAGGCGATGACAGGTGAGTAAAATACCGTACTTTCCCGAAAAAAAACGACCAGCATG
>BLAZ01000707.1:378676-381176 GCA_014633955.1 Acropora tenuis
TTACTACAGTGCACTATAACACTACAATATTATTTGAAGTATAAGTTTTATGTTGTCAATGTTGTTTCAGTGTTCATGTATCTCTCTGAGAGATACTTAGAGATTTTACAAAATGTTGAAGTTGAGGAACCTAAAACACAACATCAAAAGAATGGTGAGATTCTGTGCTATAAAAATATTCAGTTTGGTTTGCATTCATGTTTTTTAAAGCTTATTTGTTAGTCTTCGTCCGTAGCCACAACCCCTCTGAGATATCAAGTGAGCTTCTGTGAGGCATGTCTCTGGCTGTGCACATTCCACTGTGATTGCATTTGGCTAGAGTTGATGGGACTTTTCAGGGTCAATGACTTGCTGGAAAGAAACAAAATAACTGCCTTTTTTTCAAAAGCACTGTTTGATTCACTATGTTGATAACTTTTCACACAGTTGCAGGGATGTTCAACACAGCGTCACCTGTTAACAACGAGCAGTCTTCAAACAACAATGCCCGGGCTACACAGCAAATAGAAACTGGAGACATTATTACCTTAAAACCAAACAAGCAACGGACAAAGGGAAAGAAAAAGTTGACGTGCATGTTGCTGTAGTACATCAGTGGTTTTAACAATAAATTGCCAATGGTGTGGAGTAAACCACACTTGAGCCATAAACATTAAATGAAACTACTGACCACAGCATGGAGAGCTGTTTCATGAAGAAATTATTGGTCACCACCATTAATCTGAGCACTTGTACCATGGAGAGAACAGTTTGGAAAGTGCATAATTTTACAACACCAGTTTGCAAATAGAATTAATTTTGGAACATGCTTGTTTCTTGTTTGCAAGAAACTAGTAATCATAATTTATATTGGTGTTACTGCATTACAGCAGACTGTTGATATTTGCACGCTATTGGATTTTTCAGGGTAAAGTCCTCCATTTTGAAAATGCAGTGAAGGGCTCTCAACAATCAGCTTTGTTTTGTTTTGTTTTGTTTTCAGCAACTTAAATAATCTGCACAGTATATGGCCCCTGGATTTTTTCTGTTCAATTTCTGAGCTAAAAAGTATGAAGTAATTTTTTTTACCTAAGGAAAAAACTTTGGGTCAAGTATTGTGCAGAAAATTAAAAAGACAATTTCAGGCCTTGTAGCCAGCTTTGTTTATCCTTCAACAGGAGAAAAAGGTCATTATTCTTGTCCCTCTATGTCCCTTCACCATTTTAAATGTGTACAAATGTTTATGAAGTCATTAAGGTGTGGATCCAAAGGGGGTTGGGATGGTTTCTTACTTGTGTGACTAACTACCCTTGCCCCAACCTTTTGGGAAGACGTAGCAGTATTATTAATATCTAAAAATATCATGTGTATGATTTTGTGGGAGAAAAAAATAGGTTTGGTATATTTACTAAGTGTTTTAATAAATGGAAAGCTTTTAAAAAAGTTTAGGCAAAAATGGCTGCCAAACTAATATTTTTCTTTAAATGTGAGAAAATGCTAGCCTCAATATTTTAATTTGTCCTCACTCACAAGCAGAGTGAAACTAAATAGTACTAACATTAAGCGCAATATCTTGGCTGCCATTTTTGCATTGGACCATTGATTGTCATGAGGAGCTACATATTGCCTTATTGTGGCAACCTCTTGAGACATCAATAATAATGTCTGGCTGATTATTAGTCTCTTCTTTGGGCATTTGTCAAAACTGTGTGGCTGAATTGACCATTTCAGAAATAGAACATGTCAGTTCTGCTGAACTGAGAACTGCCTCTGGCAAAAATGACCCTGCTTTAGAAGAATGACCATTTAGGTCCTAAGCAGCTGTCTTGTTTGAGTAGTACCTTCACATTACATTATTTTTAGATACTGGCCGAAGTTTCTCAAAGCAGATATATGGTTAGCGTTAATGAGCATTAGAAACACATAGAGTGTTGTCAGTCACATGATCCATAAGCATCTTTTACAAACAAAACAAAGTCTTTGCATACAAATAGAGTTAAATTCCTGCAGGATTAGTTGGGGACACCAACATGGCCACCGTTCCTTTGTTACGGGACACCAACATGGCTGTCACGAGGTCACATAAAAATACTCTAAGTTTTGATATTTTTAAATCAATGGTTAGCGCTAACCATGCTCTGAGCAACTGGCCCCTTGCTGACAAAATTCTGAAAAATGATAAGCAACCTTAGTCATTATCCTGGATGTAGCAGTGCTTATCCCAACAGAAATTGATTGCTATTCCATTTCTAAAATGGCAGACTTCACTGTGACGGTTATATTTTAGTAATATTAATCACAAATTTCAGATAACATCATGTTAGCAAATATGTTTTATTGTAATTGAAATTTGGGGTTCAAATGCTTTCTTAAATCTGCTCAATGCATTCTTATAGTACCAAGAAAGTAAAATTAAAAGCAAATTTTTTTAATCAATTATTACACATTATTGTTAAACAAGAGTAAACAAAAAGTTTTGTTTGCAGGGCTTTCCATCATGACATTAACTTGGGAGGGGGGT
>BLAZ01000707.1:419716-422216 GCA_014633955.1 Acropora tenuis
TGATGATCGCCTCGCAGTGTGGTATGTTAGAAGTGGTTCAAGAACTTTTGAGGTTCCACGCCAGAGTTGACGTGTTTGATGAGGTGAAGTGCGTTAATTTTCCTGTGAATTCCGTAATTGTGACAGCGGAGTGATAAGAACATTATCCATGTTCCGCCTGATTGATCGAAAAGATATCTGGAGGTCGATATTGGCAAATCTGGCTCCTCATTTTACCTCTAATGCAATTTTTTTAACCTCTGCTGCATGCCTCTTCTTTAGCTACGTTGGTCTCAACCAACTTTGTCACTTTGGCAGTTAGAGTAAATTGAATTTTTCCTTTTGATTGTAGGTTGGTGGTACTGCTCTTCACTACGCAGCCTCAAAAGGTCACGTGGACGTTGCACGTGAGTTGCTCAATCACAAGGCGTACGTCAACGGAAAAACTAAGGTGTGAAATTTATTTCGGCCTTGAACTGTTCTCTGGAATTTCTTTGTGATTTCATTTGGGAAAACAAAATGTATGCACCAAAGAAATCTGCTACATGTTTTCAGAAAGATAGTGTTTTTAACACTAACCCTTAATCTCACAAAACACAAAAGAATTTTCGGACAGCATTTAACAACTTCACAAGTCTAAGGTTGCTGTTCAAGAGTTTACGTGGTCTTCGGAGAACAGACGGAGGGGCTTTTATGAAGCAGGCCGGAAAATAAAGCGTGAGCAGGCTAATTCCTGTGGGATTTTTGCTGACTAAATTAAAACGGAAAGTTGACCCAAATTTTTAATTTCGTTTTCATGTCTGGATGACTCCTTGATAACTTACTTAAAAGCTAACAATATCTTATACACTATTTACTCCCATACCTTTAGGCATTCATCGATCATTCCCTGTCTATAACACTTGTGTGGCGGGGATTTCCAAAGACTTTTCAGTGCTTGATAACCAATTTTCAATCATTGGATGCGCGGGCACTAGGGCGAGACCACTGTACGAGGAAAAGAAGGTTTGCTCTCGCCCCAGTTCACGCGAGTGCAAGACTTGGAAATCGGCTTTTGAAGTGCTTAGAACCAACCGAAAGTAATTCTCTCGTGGATTAGTGTGTGTTTGTGTATTGGTTTGATGGCATCTTCTCGTGGTCAATATTCTTTTTGCAGCCAAATGCCCGCAACTTCGACGGTAAAACAGTTCGAGTCAAAGAGGATGATGATGATATGCTTGTAAGGCTCTGTGCACCACAGCAAACATTGTTTGATAAAAATTTTAAACAATCTTAAAACAATTAAAAATCTTAATACAAATATAAACATTGATAATTGTTAAAAGAAAAGTAATTATGTCAGAGTGATTTTCGACTGCGTGCCTTGGAGACACATTTGTCGCTTCACTATAAAATCATTGTATCAAACACGGACCAGCCCTTGTGCCTGGGACAAAAAGAGCGGGAAAACGCTCCCTGATTTTAAATTGGCTTTTGATTGGTTAAGAACGTGGCAAGAAAATTCAAAGCCAATCCTTGCGGGATCCAATCCATGACCATGGCAACTCCAAGCTCAATTGAAAAGGTCTCTGATATGGCAGTTGAAGGTATACGATATGGTTTGAATAAAATCAAAGTTCATGACTACTTTTAAGAAATTTCTCTGCCTAAAGTAAAACATTAAAGTGAACGAATCTCATAAAAGTCGTTTCCCCTAAAATATTAATTTTAAGTTTGAAATGGTTTTAAACTTATCACGACGTTTTATAAGTAGAAATTACTTGACATAAAATTTAAATAAAGTTTCCATGTGTGCCGTTAATTGCTTCAACAATGAACAAATTGAATGATTGAATAATTACGTAATGTCATAAATATTCAAAAGATTTACCAATTTTGGGATAAAAATAAAGCCAAATAAAAACTAAATTCTTCATGTAACCATACTGTGACTAAAAAAGGCAATAATCCCGAAGATAAAGTAAAAAGTAAGCTTCAGAAAAAGTGCAACAACTTTGGATAAAAGCCACAGGGGCAGGAGTAATAAAGAAAATGTGTGATTATGATAACACCGGGAATAATGAAATATCATAACTACTAATAATATAATACCACTGATAATAACCTAACATCAGCAACAATAATAATTGTGATGGTTATTTATTGGATATCTTAAAGTAATGAATGTAAATTTATCAGCAATAGTAAAAATTGTAAGAGAAATAAATTGCTAGAAATTATAGGCTTTTAAAATACTATGCAAAGGTAAGCTGCACAAACCACTTTAATGATTTCAGAGAGCAATAATTTTAATATCACTGTAAACCACCTCTAATCCTCGCTCCTTAAACCTTTGTAACAAGTATACCGAAAATGTGACTAATTTGATGCGGCTCTCGTTGCATTCTTTCGTTTGAGTTATGTTTTATCAGACGAGTGGAAAGTCCAACATTTACGTCTTGCTAAATTGTGTGATTTACATGAAAGAAAAAGGGTGGTCCCTCTTTAAGTCTTTGAAATTTAATTAAATGAATTTGTCCTA
>BLAZ01000707.1:440499-445499 GCA_014633955.1 Acropora tenuis
AGCAATTATTTGCTGGGTAATATTTCCATGTTTTGAAATGTTTACAAACGTATTAACTGATTTTTAATGAACTTTTATCCCCGGAAATAATTCAGTACTCTTTTTTCTCTTTGTAATTTGTAAAAATGACCCGCTATTGCCCGGTTCACGCGTGATTCCTTTCACAGAGGGTGGTGGTGGTGGGGAGGCGGAAAGAGGGGGGGGTACCAGATGGCATTAACAAGTTAGTTCTACTTTGTTTAATTAAGTCTCGCCATCTGTCAATTGTCTTTCAAGCTTTTGGCCGATTATCAAACAAATATTGTACGTGAGGACAAAAAGGTCAAGAGACTACCTGTGAAAAAAATGGAGCTATTGTCAGTTGTCAGTTAAACTGCTGACGGTTCGATAGTTAACAGTAACCCCATCGAGTTCTTCTACAAAGGGCAGATGACCTCACTGGTGCTCCTCGGTAGCGATGTTCCTCTCTTTTTGCCAAACGCATTACCTAAAGAATAAATTTTTGCCCAGCAAATGCCTACTGTAGTTAGTAACGTAGGCGTCGGAGTGGTCATACAAAACAAAAGGAATCATAAAGACCTCTGGAACCAGGGGACAGAATTTTCACGGGGGTTTAGCCTGTTCAGTTTACTAAGAAAATTGAAACACAAAGAAATGAGCATGTACGAAAGTTCTCAAAATTAAAGTAGAAGTAATAATGGATATTTGGTTGTAAAAACGAGCGATAAAAAACGTGAACGACGTTTCGACCGCTCCACGGTCATTTTCAAGTTCAAGTTCATGAATAAAAACTCCGCATATATACAATTTCTGAAACAATGGGCTGAAAGGTAAAAAGCTAAGTATTTACATACGAACAAATACCAGGAGTAGACCTCCTAAGCATTACCATCCGTTGCTTCAAAAAGAGAAGGAATTGGCTTCCATTGTAAGGAGAATTTTACCAAAATCCATTGCCGACTCACTCGTCCAGAGAGGCTCTAGGCTTGCCCACCTCTATGGCACAAGAAAAAGCTGGCAATGTGTCCCATCCTGTCGGCAACTGGGGTAAGTTTCTAAAGAAACTGTGGTGCTGCGTCGGTGGGGAGTATAACAAGATAATTTGGTTTTATCAACTGGGTTGATAAAGTAAATTGGCCACCGTAAAGAGATTCGAAAGCTGACGTTTCGAGCGTTAGCCCTTCGTCGGAGCGAATCGAGGAATTCTCCGTGCTTCCTTGATGTAGAGAAAGGTCGCAGACTGCCATATGTTCTTTAGAATGATAGGGGAGATTAAAGTGTCTCGCGATCGGTTTAGATGCGTTGTTTTCGTCTTTCTCCACGTCACGAAGGTGTTCTTGGAAACGATCGCCTAGTCGTCTCCCTGTTTCTCCGATGTATAACTTTTTGCAAAGAGTGCAAGTTATGCAGTAGATGACATTGGCTGAGGTACAGGTGAAATGATCAGTAATTGTAATGGATGGCTTGGGTCCCGATATTTTCTCAACGTTGAGAATGAAGGGACATGTTTTGCATCGTGCGCGTGCGCATTTAAAAGTTCCGGGTCGATCACTTGTTTGGAATGCACTTCTGACTAAAAAGTTACCTATGTTTTTGTCGCGTTTGAATGAAATTAAAGGAGGTTGCGAAAAGATTCTAACCGTATCGGGGTCATTTTGAAGTAATTTAAGGTTTCTTAGAATGATGGATTTTACGGCGTGGTTTTCAGGGTGAAATGTGAGCGTGAATGGAATTCTATCATTATTTTCCTTCTGTGACGTTTGTAGTGCTGACTGTCGATCAATTTGTTGGGCTTTTGTTATTTAATAGTAATAGCAGCAGTTTCACTAGCAACCTTTGTGGCTTTCCTAATGGTGTTTTTATTAGAAACCGCCTTACAAGAAGGGATTCCTCTCCACAAACTAGAACATTCACTAGTAAGCGGGTATTTTGGGGGAGAAATATGTGTGTGTGGATGGGGAGTTGAGGGAAAATCAAAAACAAGAGTTATGGTTAGTTTGTTAAATGATGGCCCGCTCGAACAACAGAAGCAGGATAGCCACGTTTGTCGAAGAAATCGCACATTTCCTCTGATTTTAAGGAAAAATCAGAGTCATCACTACAAAGACGACGAAGTCTAAGAAACTGAGAATATGGAATAGAATTCTTGACATGTGATGGATGTGAAGATGAATACAACAAATAACTATGAGAATCTGTGGGTTTGTAGTGCACACTGGTGCATAAGCCGTTGCCTTCGATAGAAACTTTGATATCCAGAAATGCTAAGGAAGTATCGGAAATTTCCCAGGTATATTTAAGAGCAGGATGAAACGAATTGACGGCAGTTATAAATTGATTGAGGTCTTCTCTGGTAGAAGAGGTAGCGCCGATACAGTCGTCAATGTAGCGACGGTAGAGTTCAGGTTTGGGTCCGTTGTATTGATTAAAAAATTGGTGTTCAATGTAGCCTACGAAAAGATTGGCGCAGCTGGGTTCCATTTTGGTACCCATGGCCATGCCATTGATTTGTTTATAATAATGGTCCGCGAATGATTTCACCTGTACCTCAGCCAATGTCATCTACTGCATAACTTGCACTCTTTGCAAAAAGTTATACATCGGAGAAACAGCGAGACGACTAGGCGATCGTTTCCAAGAACACCTTCGCCGCGTGGAGAAAGACGAAAACAACGCATCTAAACCGATCGCGAGACACTTTAATCTCCCCTATCATTCTAAAGAATATATGGCAGTCTGCGGCCTTTCTCTACATCAAGGAAGCACGGAGAGCCGAAAAACTCTAGAGCAAAAATTTATTTTTCAAATCGGCAGTCTTAATCCTCACGGTATCAACGAACGCTTTTCATTCAACTAATTTATTCTGTTGCTTTTCACGTTACTAGGCACCAGCCAATAGTGTAGCTCCATCTTTCTGTATGTAAACCACACACAACCCAGAATTCCTCGATTCGCTCCGACGAGGGGCTAACGCTCGAAACGTCAGCTTTCGAATCTCTTTAAGGTGGCCAATTTACTTTACCAACCCAGTTGATAAAACCAAATTATCTTATAACTACAAGCTCGCTAAGTGGCTAGATGAGAAGCTAAAGCCTTTATCTACCAATGAACATACCATTGGTGACATCCTCTCCTTCACTGATGATCTCCAGGAGATGAAAATTAGCGACCACGACATCTTGGTGTCATATGACGTTTCTGCACTATTTATCAATGTGGACGAGACGATTGGAATCCTAGCGAGAAAAGCCTTCAAGGACGATTGGTTCAATAAGGAGTACAAGCTCAATATCACTGAAGCAGATCTGATAGAATTGTTGGAAGTTTCTACCAAAAACCAGCTGTTTCAATTTCAGGGGGTTCTCTACGAGCAGGTGGATGGAGTCGCCATGGGTTCTCCTCTTGGACCGCTGATAGCGAATGCCTTCATATGCAACACTGAGGAACAACTAACAAACCAAAACAAGATGCCCACCTTCTATAAAAGCTACGTTGATGATACTCTCAGCATAATGCACGATGTCCAAGCTACCTCCACATTTCTCTCAACATTACTTGAACTTGAAAATGACCATGGAGCGGTCGAAACGTCGTTCACATTTTTATCGCTCGTATTTATAACCAAATGTTTTAATAAGAACTTATTACGTCGTAATAATGGATAGCCGGAGAGCTGTCTATTTTAATCATGCAGAGCTCTAGAAATTTATAACACACATAAAACTTTGGGTGATCGAAGAGAAATTTCACAAAGTTCTCTCTCTGCCAAGTTTCACCTAACGGGTCATACCTTTCTTTTCTCATTTTCGTAGAGTACATGCCATGGCACTTGTATTGCAAGCTCTTTTTGTGGTTTTAGTTCTCGTTGCCTACAGCGATACTGCTGGTGTCGGAAACGTACTCTCGCGTATTGGTAAGACTTTCCGGAAATTACCCATGAGTACCAGGGGTCTGGAACAATCTGCAGATATGGCCGGTTACACCTATGGAATTGTTGGGGCTTACTGGCGGTCCAACACACTGGCTGCATATGCCCAAATGTCACGCGGAGAGATCCGAGAAGCCATGGAGACAATTCAACTTGCTATTGCAACCTTAGCTTAACAGTCTGGGATCTTGGTCAGGGAATCGCATATCCAGTGGTGCACAAGCTAGTCGATAGAATGATTAAGAACAAACAACTATTTGCAAACACTATTCAGGCGTTTGATGACTACCGTGACATTATGAAGACGGGAGTTCTTGATGACGCCACGAAAGCGGCAACTCCAGACGCTCTGAAGGCCAAACTTTTACAAAAGAAAAGGAGCATTGGCAATGCATTTCAGACAGATGTCACCAAGATTATTCAAAAGAGCCAGTTGTACACAGATCTAGTGACAGATCTCAGGGGAATCAAGAATGTAGTCAAGGTCGTTAAGTGGGCTGATGTTATTATGGGACCTCTGTTCGATGCAGCAACGGTGGGTGTCAGCGCCTGGCAGCTTGCAGAAGCCATCAAGAACAAAGACGGACCTGCAATCGCTGCAACTTCACTATCCCTTGCTTCAGGTCTTGCTGGGATCACGGGATTTGTCGTCTCCGCACTTGCAACTACGGGATCTACGTTGGCAGCGGTTGCTGGTCCAGTTGGAGCACTGGTGGGCGCTATTCTTGGACTGGCGGCCATTATGGTTGAAATCTTTACAGCCCTTAACCCGTACAGGAAAATCGAAAGCCACGTTAAGATGATTCGGGACCTCACGGACAGTTCGAAAAAGCTGCTGGACCGAAATATTAATGATCTTCCCAACCTTGTTCCGCGACGAGATCATTTTGAATTTTCATGGGTGTACGAGGTGAACCAAGGTCTTATGATCGAGAACATCCAAGGCAGACTACAAGTGTGGGGGCATCGTGTCACGTTCAAGCCGGAGAATCTATCGAAAGAAAAAAATGGCTATTTGGTCATTGGGTCGGAAAGACACTTGGACAAATCAAAGTATCCAGGAAATTTTTTC
>BLAZ01000707.1:462718-465218 GCA_014633955.1 Acropora tenuis
AGCACGTCAGTGTATCCTCTCTCAGCTACGCGTTTCATACGTTTTATGTGCTTCACATCCAAAATCACACTGATCCTTTGAAGCAGACGGTACACCCGCTATAAACGACTTGATTTTGAAGGATAAAATTAAGTTCAGGGTCTTATCCTATTTCCTTTCTCTTTGTGACGTTTTTTTCTACGTTTTACGTATTTTTCGTTTAAGTGAAGTAATACTAAGTCTTCTTGCGCAACAGTCATTTTTGTGTTCATCCTTCGTCAGAAAAAAGAGAGCTATAGTGCTGACATTAAAATCGTCAGCTGCGAAGTTCTTATTTTTCACTTCCCGTTCACCTGCACGCTCCTTTGTATTTTCAGCTTGTTTAATTCGACCAAAAATTCAGAGCAAACTTTCGCAGTTAACTTGCTTCCAAGTAATTTTCCAAGTTTGCAAGAATTTCCTTACCTAGAGGGTCAATAAAACGGATAAACGGTCGGCTATTCACTAAGGAGCTTTTGCTCTTTAATTTGAAAGAAAAGTTAATGCCTAAAATTTAGCCAAGTCATTCGACATTTCGTTGACAGCAAATTATTTCCAATTTAAACTAACACCGGTCACTAAAATGAATTTCCAAGTAGTTGCATTCATTAGTTAATAAGTTATGCAATTAAAAAGTTCTGAGCCTAAAAGCATCCGCATCACTTTATTTCGCAGGTGACGCCCTTCTTTAGGTAACAACTGTTTTTGTAATTTTTCTTACAAAGTCCACCCAATATTCGATATTCGCATAATTAGCCCCGGATTATCTTTTGTAATTGTTGTTCTTCAGTTTTGTGGTTCAAAAGTTGGATAGTATTATCTCTTGGATGAATTTGTATCCACTGCGCAACTCAATTTGTGTTGGTAGTATCACATGAATAGTGATTTTTCCGTTGAAGAGCGCTATCCGACAGTTTTGAGCGACTTGAGTCTCGCACCTAGCTCAAAGGACACAACAACTAGCAAATATAGAGTATCACTTGGAAAATTATCGACTTCTCTTCTTAAAAGATTCCCCTTCCCCTCCCTTCCTCTCGCAATTTAAAGGTTCTTGATGTCTTTGGTCAATAAATAGTATAACAATCTTAGCAACATTGATTTAGGGGGGAGGGGACTGGGGTAAGAGAATCCAACTGTCCCAAGGGCTTTGTCCAAGGAAGACAAGATATTTGGCGTAGTTTGACAGTTGGTGTTAAAGAGGAACTTTACGTAGACATAAGGAGCAAGTCGGGCTTATCCACGCGACTAAGGCTAGAAGATGACCACAGTAAAATACCGTTTAAATACAGCAATAAAAAGTTTATTTTTTAGGATGAAAAGTATTCCATGACTACCCTACGCGCACGGCTCGCAAAGTGACTCAATAAACGACACGACTACAAATAAGGGTACATGTGAATGTGCGGGGTGCCTGAGGACAGCGGAAACCATCTTTTAATCTTATACAAGTGGAAAAAATATAATGCTAAAAAGAAAATACATGGAATCAATTACAATTAAGTATGACAACGCAACTATAGATCAAAGTAGAATTAGAAGAAAGAACTGGACAGCATTTAGACCAAAGCCAAATTGCTAGGTGGTAAGAAATTTGTTATAACACTACGAAAAATAAATGTAGAGTACAAAAAAATATTGCAAAAGAAAGCGGAGCGAAAAAATGCATTGGAATAATAAGTCGCCCGCTACGAAAAACCAGAGGTAAAAAACCCATTGGGGCTGAAAAAACTATCTGGAAACAGTCCTCGATCGAAATGCGAGGCCTTACGTAACTCCGAGGATTAGAATTTTAAGATAGGATCAAAGCTGGGTAAACGGCTGTCCGAAAGGCGATAGAACTTCAGAAAACCAAATCAATTGGTTTTATTGCAAAGGGACATATATTTGCATGAACTCTAAAAATTGCTGAAATTCTTGCAAAGTTCTTATGAACAAAATACTCTTATAGCACAAAGAGCGGTCATCAACATGAGTATACGTGCTTTGAACCGTAATGAAGACGCTTGAAGACTCTGTTCAGTTTGGCTCATTACATTTGGATTAGCTCAGACTTTATTTGCAGTTGGTGTATGCGGAATGAAGGAATCAAAATTTCGACTTTAGGTCTAACAGAGACGAACCAAATGCACAATCAAAGTGATTTTTCCGCAGGGAAACCTTTGGTGTCATACTTTTATTTGTCTTGAAAACCCCTTTTTTCCTTTTTTTTTTTCAAAGTTCCAATAAATCTAGATTGGTCGTTTCACTCAGCAGGCGAACTTAAAATAATTTTGTTCAATACAACCTGTTATTAAGTTCTGTTCTTGTAAAGTCGCAACGTTAGTGTTAAGGAAAAGTTAATAACAGCTGTCATTTATCTCTAGTATTTTGGCGATCTTTCGGTTTTATTCACGTTTTAGCAAAGGAGAGTGATGCGAAAGTTAAAAAAAAAGACTTTTAAGTACTTGTTGTCAAAACCTCAAATATGGAAGTCTAATGTTGT
>BLAZ01000707.1:482718-485615 GCA_014633955.1 Acropora tenuis
TTCAAGAGTTTACGTGGTCATCGGAGAACAGACGGAGGGGATTTTATGAAGCAGGCTGGAAAATAAAGCGTGAGCAGGCTAATTCCTGTGGGATTTTTGCTGACTAAATTAAAACGGAAAGTTGACCCTAATTTTTAATTTCGTTTTCATGTCTGGATGACTCCTTGATAACTTACTTAAAAGCTAACAATATCTTATACACTATTTACTCCCATACCTTCAGGCATTCATCGATCATTCCCTGTATATAACACTTGTGTGGCGGGGATTTCCAAAGACTTTTCAGTGCTTGATAACCAATTTTCAATCATTGGATGCGCGGGCACTAGGGCGAGACCACTGAACGAGGAAAAGAAGGTTTGCTCTCGCCCTAGTTCACGCGAGTGCAAGACTTGGAAATCGGCTTTTGAAGTGCTTAGAACAAACCGGAAGTAATTCTCTCGTGGATTAGTGTGTGTTAGTGTTTTGGTTTGATGACATCTTCTCGTGGTCAATATTCTTTTTGCAGCCAAATGCCCGCAACTTCGACGGTAAAACAGTTCGAGTCAAAGAGGATGATGATGATATGCTTGTAAGGCTCTGTGCACCACAGCAAACAATGTTTGATAAAAATTAACAATCTTAATACAATTAAAAATCTTAATACAAATATAAACATTAATAATTGTTAAAAGAAAAGTAATTATGTCAGAGTGATTTTCGACTGCGTGCCTTGGAGACAAATTTGTCGCTTCACAATAAAATCATTGTATCAAACACGGACCGGCCCTTGTGCCTGGGACAATTGGCTTTTGATTGGTTGAGAACGTGGCAAGAAAATTCAAAGCCAATCGTTGCGGGTCCAATCCATGACCATGGCAACTCCAAGCTCAATTGAAAAGGTCTCTGATATGGCAGTTGAAGGTACACGATATGGTTTGAATAAAATCAAAGTTCATGACTACTTTTGAAAAATTTCTCTGCCTAAAGTAAAACATTAAAGTGAAAGAATCTCATAAAAGTCGTTTCCCCTAAAATATTAATTTTAAGTTTGAAATGGTTTTAAACTTATCACGACGTTTTATAAGTAGAACTTACTTGACATAAAATTTAAATAAAGTTTCCATGTGTGCCGTTAACTGCTTCAACAATGAACAAATTGAATGATTGAATAATTACGTAATGTCATAAATATTCAAAAGATTTACCAATTTTGGGACAAAAATAAAGCCAAATAAAAACTAAATTCTTCATGTAACCATACTGTGACTAAAAAAGGCAATAATCCCGAAGATAAAGTAAAAAGTAAGCTTGAGAAAAAGTGCAACAACTTTGGATAAAAGCCTCAGGGGCAGGAGTAATAAAGAAAATGTGTGATTATGATAACACCGGGAATAATGAAATATCATAACTACTAATAATATAATACCACTGATAATAACCTAACACCAGCAACAATAATAATTGTGATGGTTATTTATTGGATATCTTAAAGTAATAATGAATGTAAATTTATCAGCAATAGTAAAAATTGTAAGAGAAATAAATTGCTAGAAATTATATGCTTTTAAAATACTATGCAAAGGTAAGCTGCACAAACCACTCTAATGATTTCAGAGAACCATAATTTTAATATCACTGTAAACCGCCTCTAATCCTCGCTCCTTAAACCTTTATAACAAGTATACCGAAAATGTGACGAATTTCATGCGGCTCTCGTTGCATTCTTTTGTTTGCGTTATATTTTATCAGACGAGTGGAAAGTCCAACATTTACGTCTTGCTAAATCGTGTGATTTACATGAAAGAAAAAGGGTGAAATTTAATTTAAATGACTTTGTCCTAAACTCTGAGAGAAACTTCTGAATTTCTTAAGTTAAAACGCATGTCTAGTTAAAAAATTAAATTTGCTCACTTAGTTAAAACTTCTACATACAATTTCATTTTTGGTGCACACCCCTAGAGCTTTAGAGTTTCTTTGTATTTTGAAGTATTTTGCACGCACAATTAGGCAACCTAAAATTGATAAAGTGAGTCCTTCTGGGTTATAATCCATACGATAATTAAGCATATAAGTAGATGATGATAATTGCGACGACGATCATGATATCGAAAATACTCACAAATACATGACGATGATAGCCACATTGACGTTGGTGATGACGCTATTGCAGGCGACAATTATGATGACGATGGTGATGTTAATGATGACGATGACGATAACGATGACGTCAGTGACGATGATGACGACGTCAACAAAGTCGACGACAGCCATGATGATGATGATGGCGATGACGATGACTTTTGTAAAGTGAATAGCAATCGAAAATCGTCCGCAGAACTCATCGTCAAGAACGATTTGAAAAGTTGATAACAAAAATATTGTAGTCGTTGTTGACGATAATAGCTACCTTCTGATTGGAGTACGAGTACAAGTTATAAGTTCTGAGCATGCGCACGAAATTTTTCGCCCTGCAAACCTACAGCGCGTGCTCAGTACGGAAAACTCGTGCTCCGCTGTAGTTGTTCTCGTACTCCAATCAGAAGAACGCTAATGACGTCGGCAACGGCAACAGAAAACGTCGTGGTCGTTCTCAGAATTGGGCTGAAACGCTAATCGCACTCATTCCAGAATTACCCAGACGGAACACTTTATTAAGTTACTTCCTCTTATTCTTGACCAAAGTAGAGATGATCAATGGTGGATGATCCGCTGTTTTCATCGACACTAAGGTTAATTTTGGTCATTTGTTCTGGTATATATCGCAAGAGTGGAAGCCTTGCAGAAACGAGTACGGCTTCAAGCAGCCATTTTCTTTCTTTTCGGTTGTTTATTTTTCTTGACATCTGACCCTTTCGTTCGGGAATGTCTCTTCGTAGTTGTTAGTGACACGTTTGCATCTACCGGGTAGACTACAG
>BLAZ01000707.1:528030-530530 GCA_014633955.1 Acropora tenuis
AAAAAAAAAAAAAAAAAAAAAAGGAGGGACACACATGCAAACTTCTTTCAAAACTGGCTTTGCCCGCCCAAATTGCTCTTGCTGCCCATAAAATCTAAGTAGCCCAAATTTTTGGGGGGCTGCAGCCCCCTCCCCCGGACCATAAGCCTATGGCTTTTCGTGACAGCTCATTAAGCGCCTGCAAAGTTTTATTACAAACTAGGCGACTTCAGCATGGACTAGCCCCATTGGGAGCGATTTTTCTGTGCATGCGTATGTTTGTATTTTGTGCTTTAACATATGATAATTTGCTGTAATCTTTCTTTGAGCGGTTTTCAAGCGACTGTCGAAAAACCAATACGAAAGTAACTATTCCAACCAATCATAACAGGGGCAAACAGCGCGATCAACGAATCAGAATTCCTAGCCATTACCTGTACCTTGTTTAAAGCGCAGGAAAAATTCAGGCCCCAGTGGTTCAAATGGTGGATAACTCTACCCATTGGCTAAATCACTAACCACTGGATAAATAAATTAATTTTTATAGCTCTTACCACCCTTTGAAAAGCTGGGACCAACTGTATAAGATGCAATTGGTTTTGCTCCTCGTTGGTTGAAAAATGGGCGTCAATAACTAAGCGCAGTAGTCGCGTAATTACTTTCGCTAGTAATTTGAAAACTGCTCTATATCTAAAGAAAGTATTACCAGTTCAACTTTCTGTCTTTCAATAAATAGATTTCTTATCAACACAACCCAGCCAAAAAAAAGTGATTTCAAGTTTTATTATCATTATGACTAAATTAGATTACCTTTTTATTACAAAAAGAAAAAAAAAACAAACAAAAAACATTAGTACAGATACAGATGGAAGTAGATGACTGCATTTTTTTCAGGAAACATCAAAATCCACGTTTGACCACATTAACCAACAATCACTGCTATTTTACTGATGAACTAAGAAAACTTCAATCTCTTTAAAGCGATTACCTCCCTGTTATTTGTTGGGGAACTTAATGAAAAAAAGTGATGATGAAAAAGTGAATAACACTGATACATTCGGCACGAAACAAGTCACCCCCTACACCTTTTGGTCTTAGTGGCAAATTGACCAGTGGCGAGGCTTCCCGGTGGCGAGAGGTCCTTTACCGGCATGAGTAGCTTGAAGAAAACCCAACCAAACAGAAAACAAAACAAACAATAAAACAAAAGTAAAAAATCTTTAACTCAGGACAGGTTGCTGCTGCTTGGAAAATTAATGCTTCCTAAATTAAATGGATCTTGACCATTCAAATTTCACGGTTGAATGACCGCGTTTGGGGTTCTGGTGATATTACACGAACCTTGCCACAAAGGCGAACAGAGGAATGAAAATTCACGGTTAAAAGAATAATGTCTAGCAGTTTGATTTAATTTTGGTGTAACTTGGTATTATTTGTGTTTTCGTTCTCCAAGTTCGAAGCGTGTTTGGTGCAGGCTCTCTAAAAACTTTCACCTCAAGTTGTAAAGCATAAACTCATATTCAGGTCACAAAATATATTTTCTTCCACTCCAGTTGTATTTGACTGAACCGGATTGCATATTAAAAAGAAATTGTTTGAAATTTTCAAGATCTTCCCATGCTCTTCATATTATGGAGATACACAAGCCAATCCAGGGGTCAGAAATCCAGCCAGTGTGTGTTTTTGAACAGTGAACAGTTCCCAAAACCAAAGAGTTTGGCAGTAAATTCAATACGATTATCAGAGACATCTCAGTAACCACAGGAGATAATCTTACCGAAAAGTAGGCTCTGAAGCAACAGATGCATCTCAGCACAAATTTAGCAAGAAACCAAGACACTTCCCCATAAAAAATACAACAAATAAAAACAACAAACAAACAAAAAAATTAAACCGTAGCGAGCTAGCTGAATTCAATGTCTTCAACCTTGATGATTAAAATATTCTACCTCTTGATTTTTTTTTAAGTCTACAGATCTTATTGTCAATTAATTAAACTGTCCAACTGTTATTGTCAAACTGATAAACACACTAAATACAAAAAATTTCGTAAGAGAGTTGTCCCCAAGTTCTTTGCTTAGAAAATAGAATTGAAAATCAAAAATGCTGAATAGAAGAATTCTGTGAATTCACTGACTACAAAAAGAACGTCCAGGCATTGATTTGTTATACTATCTTTAAGCTCTGAAATGGAATATTAAGTTGTGTGCCAAAGATATCTGTTTGCTGTTATCATCTTGCACTTTACAAAGAACAACCTGTTCTCTGTTGGTTTGGTTGATAACCTGTTTGGACAGCTTTGGACTTAGTTGAAATGATGTGCAGTTACAACAGATCTCTGTAGTTGAATCAGCTGAACCAAGAAGGGATCAGGTAAGAGGCTAGGGTTCCTGTATCAGTTCACAGTAACTAATTGGCTTTCCAAGGAAACGTATTTCCATGGGGGCAAAGAGTGAAAAAAAAACAAACAAAAAAAAAAACAAATGAGCCTGTGACCATGCTTCAGAGTCCACCCTGGTCA
>BLAZ01000707.1:545530-548030 GCA_014633955.1 Acropora tenuis
ATGCAGTAATTATAATATAATATATTTAGTGAACAGGGAACCACAGTGGCGAGAGCAAGGTCAATCTGGACACTTTGATCTGTTTGATGGATCTTTACGCAACAAGAGGATTTCCGCGCGGGCTCCTTTTTGCTCTCACCTCAAACACGAGCATTTGATTTGATGTGATTCAGTCATGGAGTATGCACACTTGTATTTAGACAAATTGTCATCATTATTATGATCATTGCCATCGTTTTCATATTTTATTATGGGAATTTTATATTTAATAGTTTTGTGAGATCAGTCACAATGGACAAGTGGAAGGATATTGAATTGGAGAAAATGAAGGTACTATTCAATGACATGGCAGTATATGAAGTAATAAAACAATAATAAATTATTATTAGCTCTTAGGCTGTTCACATCTTCCCCTTTCCTTTCTCACCTGTGAGAACTGCTGGTGGAGAGATCATCACTTTGATCGTTGCTGGATCCAACAACTAGTTGGGTTGGTCCATGGAGGTACAGCTTTTTCCATAAAACAGAGCAGTGGCAGTGGGAGTGTGTGAAAGTGCTGGCCTCAACCTACTTGTGTCAGTTGTCATGATAAGCTGACAGAACTACTGACATTTAAATTTAAGAATTAAGTAACTCTCTAAATGACGAGCATGATTACAGGAGAGATGGAAGAGTGACAAATCCAATAAGTAGGTGAAGACTGCTGAAGAGGGAGGGGAATGCATTTTATTTGTACCCATGTCCCCACCCTTTACCATTGTAGTCACTTAACAGCAAATATTCCTGCAGTTCATCAACTGACTCACTCTTCCAGCTTGCTTTACAAACAGGGATTTTCACAGAGGTATAGTGGACAATCTTGTTGAGGGAGGTAGAAAAGAGGGCGCTATGAACTCTTTAGGTAGCCATGGTTGATAAACAAGCTCGTCAATATGTAAAGACCTTGAGAAGATGGTGTTAAGGAAGTACAGTAAAATTAATGGTACTAGAGGCTGCCATGGTGAGACAACACAAGTGAAATAATGAAAGAAGTGATTTGTGCTGTTGGTGGCTTTTTATAACAAGAAGAGGTACTTTGCTTGGTTCTGTGAAATCTGTAATGCATAGGTTGCTTTGCAATATTTCTTTGGAACTAGGTTGGTGGAAACAGCAAGGCCAAAGCCTTCTTTAAATCTCAGCCAGACTTCCGATCAAACATGACTATTCAGGAAAAATACAATAGCAGAGCAGCTGCACTTTATAGGGACAAGGTAGGATCATGAGAGTTTTTCTCTTAGCCTCAATATTGTATTTGAGAGGTATAAATCATGCAAAACTAATTGCCCTGTTTCATTGAGCTGTTACCATTTTTGTTATGTCCAGGATTTGAAGTAATGTTCAGTAGTAATAATTATTATTATTAATTACGGGAAGATTCTTTGCATCTTGCACTTAAAGTTGAATACTAGCTTTAAAATTAATCTTAAATTACATTGGTTTGCAGATATGCAAATTTTTACCAAGTGATAAAAAGATCATGTGAATACATGTGATGCACAATAACTTATTACAGTTCATTTGTGGTGAATGAATACTTTAAATATTCATAAGTATAAACAAAATTAAGAAAATCAAACCATTTAATAGGTAAACAACAGTTCTAATAATCATCAATGTGTTCAGGTTCTGATTTGTTTGTGAGAGGAATAGAGCAGGCTTCCCTCACACTAAAGTGGTAGCTACTGCTAATTGAATGTTTCGAGGGCAACTGTTAATTGCCGTGCGATTTTGTACAATGAATTATGGTAGGCGTTATGCGTGCCAGACATTTGAGCTTCAATGATACACAAATCATTTTCATCACACACCTCACATAGTGCTTGATGCAATCTGCAACAGTTCACTACCCACTTCGTATAGTGCAGGGAACACAACCCGACTGGTAACTTTCTTGTTTGTCACGGCGTTATTTCTAACAGATCTCAAGCTTAGCTGAAGGAAAATCATGGTCTGAAGAAACATCCCCAGCCAGGAATTATGAGACCGGAATGACAAGAAGCACTGGTGTTAATGCTGGTGGTTCTCACTTGTCCAATGGGTCAAAATCCATGTCGCACGGCTCATCGCCAGAAATGATGCTAGGAATATCAAAGTACGACAATAATTAGTATTTATTTGCCACTTTTTTTAAATTAATGTCATGGTTGTTTCTAATATTTGGGTACTCATGTGGCTTTGTTCTGGCCTGTTTTTTCTTACCCAGGCAAGAATTAAATTCACAGAAGGAGGAATTCTTCAATAGAAGACAGAGGGAAAACGCAGCAAGACCTGAGTAAGCTTTTAATGTTGCTCGTAGTATTTGAGTGTTATTAATATTAATTATTATTATTTGTGTATTGTTTATTCAACAAACTGCATACAGAAATGGCAGTTAGGTGCATATAGTGTAGCTTCCACTGGAGGCCAGCCAGCCAATCAATGGACTGAGTAAACACTCCCATGGCTGATAATCCCTGGGACC
>BLAZ01000707.1:602764-605264 GCA_014633955.1 Acropora tenuis
AGTTGGTGGATAATTCAAGCCTGTCTCAAAGTTACACGTCAATTTGTCCATGCATGTTGCATGTCTTCAAGTGATTGCGCATGTATATATTAAAGAAAACAGTTTCAAAAAGCATGGACAATCCACAAAAAGCAGCTAACAACTAGGCTTAGAAGTCAGCTATCTTTTCACTAAAATGAATTGAACCAATAAGAGAACGATTCTTTGAATGGGTCTTACTCCACCCAAATCAGCTGCTTTAAACATTTCCAATCCCTGGGTATATTAAAAGCTTAATTGTTACATAATCATTTTACATCATGACAAAGGAATTACATAACCCAAAAAATTAATGCACTTCACCACCTTATGGTTACATGTGAATACACAACAACTCTGCTGAATTGACTGGCAGCATTTTCTATGGCATAATACTGGCACATGGCCAACCCTACTCCCAAATTTCATCAATGTCTCACTCCATATCACTGTTGGCTTGTGTGTCCAGCCCCTTGTACTCAAGACACATTGACATTGGAGTTGGAGAATCTTCACGATGCAGAGATGCTCCCTTCAATGAAATCCTGCAAATGCAATTAAGTAGATCTTTGGTTTTGTAAAGTAACATTCATTATAATAATTATTATCCTTACATTACATAAAGGAAAATAAAAGTGTGCAGTGGATACAAACCTAAGGAAGTTTCCCCACAAGCAGTTTATAATTATTATTACAAAACTTCAAGATAGTGAGGAACACACATTTTGATAAAATTTCAGTTTGGGAGATACATAATTCTTGAATGTAAAGTCATGGCAAAGCTGTGTTCAATTTGCCCGGCAAGTTTCTTTATGTACCAGTTTATAGTGATAGCAAGCTTCAGATGGGAGTACAAGTTCAGGGCAACTATAAGAGTACAATTCTTCCACATTATGAGCACGTACACAGTACCATGCATTAAGTTTCGAGGCCAAAATTTCACACTGATCACTGATAAAAACATCTTTCTAAACAGTCTTCAAACATTACAAATTTAGAAATGTCTCTCAAAAGCTTTTTGAAGAAAAGAAATGAGTGGATGCAAAGTTCCTTTTTCAATAACAAACATTCAAGACAATTTTGGGTGCTTTTACTTGGATTTTCAGTAACCATAAGGTCAAAATAATAATTATTAGCACTTAGATCTTGTAAAGCAATGGTAATTATGTGCCTTGTATGGGGATCTTGTTAAGGGCGGGTAACCAGTTATTTTTACCATCTGTTCATGTCATTCTTTCAGTTCACTTTATTTCTCCATAAACAAACACAACTTTGCTTAGCCTTTGCTTAGACTAGACCTGAAATGCACCTCCCGGCATTGCCACTTAAAGGCAGGCAACCTGCTTATTTGGGTTTTTGACCTTGCTTTCAATGACTTAACAAGAACCATGCTCATACAGTATAGTAACATTACTTTTACATGATGCAGTGTTGTAGTGTCAATCCTTCTTATACAAGTCTAGCTCTTGGAAGTGTTGAAACTGGTTTGAGCCACCTTAAGGAAAAACATCATTACTAAAAGAAAAAAGTATCAACATCTGCCAGTAGTATGCTTATTATGGATGTTTCAAACATTGTAGATCAGCAATGGTATTGCTTGAGCCCGGACTCATGAACTTGGATGTGTTCTGTGTGACAGCAGAACAAAAAATTGTTACCTGTACATCCTCAAATCTTTTGAATCGCATTTCTGTCCACTGAAAACAAAGTCACTGATGCCCTTCCTCAGCTTATGGAAGCATTCCTCTCTAAGAAGTCTGAAGTAAGTGTTCAAGTAATCATCTTCTGAGTCATACTTTCCGTCTTTTTTAATCATTGGTAAGTCATCTGTCTTCAATCCTAAAAATATTCAATCAACTTACTGTGTATGCAGAATTCATACTTTATTGCATGGTAATGTGAACATATGACTTTAATAATTGCATAATATTCACATTATTTTCTTAATACTAGCTAGATTTTAAAAACAAGCATGGTGAGTATTAACTAAAATTATAACATAAATTCAATAGCGCGAGCGTGCTTCATATTCTTATTGAGCACAATAATGGCGTCACCAAACTAACAGCTCGTTGATAATGCCTCCAATTTGCTTCAAATTCAAATCCGTTTTCATGCATGAGTTCACCCTTCACTTTTGAGACGAGATTTAATCGTAAATTAATTATAATATATTGCTAGAATTTTCTCGTAATCAAATTCAATTGTGTGAGCGTGCTTCATATTCGTATTGAGCACGCTAATGACGTCAGCAAACCAACAGTTCGTTGAATTAATGTTATAAAACAATTAGTTCATGTGTCAGCGTGTGTATGTCGAGATATTGAGCACGCAGGAAGTTTGGAGAGCACTCAAGAGGCTAGAGTTGCACTCGGCTGCACCTCGTGCAACTCT
Organism: Acropora tenuis; assembly: GCA_014633955.1. NCBI lineage: Eukaryota > Metazoa > Cnidaria > Anthozoa > Scleractinia > Acroporidae > Acropora > Acropora tenuis. The sequence continues at coordinate 605,177 of BLAZ01000707.1, forward strand.
TTCATGCTCTCCAAACTTCCTGCGTGCTCAATATCTTGACATAGGCATGCTGACGCATGAACTAATTGTTAAGTAAAACATGGTTTTT
>BLAZ01000707.1:612764-615264 GCA_014633955.1 Acropora tenuis
TAGACAATCAAGGCAGATGAATACATCAATGATTCAATTTTAGGGTAAGGGAGGGGTGGATGATTTTTCCACATTTTCACACAGCTGTTCCTCCACTTTATTATAGTTTCATACCATCCTTTCAACTCTCAATTCCATTTTATCCACAAGAAATAGTTCTTGTCTAAGCAAAATACAGGGTAATTTCCCGGTTGCACAAACCCAAAACCTGTTTCCTTTACATACGCCATGTCTCCACTCCAGTAAGTAATCAGTGCACTTATTTTTCCCAGAAATCTTGAGGTCAAATGTCAGTTTCTCGGACTGATCCAAATACCATGTAAAAAAAAAATATTTGTTGCGTCCAATAATGAGAGCAGTACTCCATTTGGAAAAATTTTGAAAAGTAGTCTTTTTAAGGCCTGGAATCGTGAGATGCATTCTCCCACAACGAACTTCCTCTGCCAACACGGTGAAAAGAGCAACAAATTTTGTGTCACGAGGGTAGAGTACAGAGGGAAGACGTTGCCTCTTGAAAATGAGGTTTGATATTTGCTCCAGACCTTCGCGGTATGGTATGTGTGGAATTCTTGCATAGCATAGAGTACCTATTTTCGTTGACAAAGGAAGCGGAAGTCTTTTTCTCTTACAAACTGAGATGGGTACCCAACGAGACGCTTCGGCGAAATATCTATTCGAGAGAGTCTTTGCTTCTTGAAAGTGAGGTTCGATATTAGCTCCAAACCTTCGCGGTATGTGTAGAATTCTTGCATTGCATGTGACTAAAGAATTGGAAATCTTTGCTTTCCTAAAGTGAACACGATAATACGGTAGTAGTACTAGTAAAGAGGTGTTTTTAAAGAGACTTTTCACTCTAAATCTCTGGATTGATCCACAAAAGTTTTGCACTCTTACTTTACAAACACTTTCCCCTTGTACATATAATCTTCGTTAACAATTCAAAGTTTTCAATGCTCTATTTCGAAGTGAAAGTTATTAATATTCTAATCGTCAAGTGACAAGGGAACGAGTTAGTAAGAAATTGAATATCCTTACAAATAAAATTAAGTGAGTGAATGAGTAATTACGTAGTTAAGTAAGAAAGTAATAGAGTAAGTTAGTCAGTGTGTGAACTTTATTTAGGTAACCGGGTTTCCGGTCTGGTAGCCAGAGGCTACTGTTGACCTGTCTAAAAGATGTACACATAGTTTAAACCAAAAAAACAGATGAGACAACTTAGCTGATACATTATATATCGTTTGATATGCAATTAGATGTATGCATAGAAAAAGTCAGTTGATCAATGACTGGGACAGTTGATCAGTGCTAAAGACAATTAATCATTAGGGACAATGGATCAGTGCTTGGGAAATTTAACCAATGTTAGGGACAGCTGATTAGTGCTAGGGACAGTTAATCAATGCTTGGGACAGCTAATCAGTGCCAGGGAGAGTTAATCATTGTTAGGGACAGCTAATCAGTGCCAGGAACAGTTGATCATTGTTAGCGACTCTTGATCAATGCTAGGGACAGCTAATCATTGTTAGTGACTGTTAATCAGTGCTAGGGACAGCTAATCAGTGCAAGGGACAAGTGATCTTTTTTAGGGATAGCTTATCAGTACTAGGGACAGTTGACCATAGTTAGGGACTGTTGATCAATGCTAGGGACAGCTATAATCATTGTTAGTGACTGTTAATCAGTGCTATGGAGAGTTGATCATTGCTAGGGACTGTTGATCAATGCTAGGGACAGCTAATCATTGTTAGGGACTTCTGATCAGTACTAGGGACAGGTGATCGTTGCTAGGGACAATTAATCAGTGCTAGGGGCAGGTGATCATTGTTAGGGACAGTGGATCAATGCTATATAGAATCATTTAATCATTGTTAAGGATTGCTGATCAGTGCCAGGAACTGCTGATCATTGCAAGGGACAGCTGATCAATACTTGGGACAGTTGATCTGGAGAAAAACCAGTCTCCTTCGCAGCCGCTCGGGCCGGAGTCACGCAACCCTCCCCGTCCCCACGCGTGGGGACGGGGAGCGTTGCGTGACTCCGGCCCGAGCAGCTGCGAAGGAGACTAGAGAAAACCTGAACATGAAAGTTTCTTGAACCAATAATCAACAAATTGAGAAGTGTCAATAACAACGGTGGTCACTGACCATTTCAAACAAGATACTGATTCAGGTAATGCGGCTGCTGTCAGTTTTGCTCAAGTCTGGTTCTTATTTCTAGCACCGTTGGTCGATTTCTCGGGGTCGCTTCTCTCAGTCTCAGCAAGCTTCCCTTCTCTTGTAGTGGTTCCCTCTAGACCTGGATCGTTTTCAGCCTTCCTGAGGATCTCGTGTCTCTAATCTTCGGAGTCTGACTCTCCTCCTTGGTCTTCAACCTCCTGGTCAGGATCATTCTCTATCAGCACATTAGCAAGCTTACACTGACTTCCATCACAATAAACAAGTTTCCCATAAGTGATCCTCCTGACTCCAATGCTTGCTCTGTTGTTGCGATGTAGAATGCT
>BLAZ01000707.1:651407-653907 GCA_014633955.1 Acropora tenuis
TAGAGAAATGCTATCGAAATAACGATTATTTATGTTTGTATTAATAATGAAAGCTGGCTTGGGTTCAAAGAGACTGGTAAAGGATATTTCCATGAGCTGTGAATTGCCTTCTTATTTCCCGTGAATTGCGAAATTAAATGGTCTTTCTTTTGTCGTGAAACGTGAATTTGGTTATCGTCGTAAGCCCTTCTTTTGAAGATAGTTATTTGCATGTGAAAGGAGAATATGGTGTCTAATTAATTCACCGTGAATTGTGATTTTGATTGCAAGAGAAATGACGCAAAGTATAACAACAGTGGTAAATTTTTTAAACTTATTTTTAACACGAACTTAATTAGGTTACAAACTTTATGCTCCGGGAAATGTCAAACGGCTCCTATTTTGTGACGCGTGATCAGGAGCCCACGTTTATCACCCTCTTATAAAGGAAGTTATGCATTTTATTGTGAAACGAGCATAATAGCCAAAAAAAAATATGACTTTACCCCAAATAGAGTCGAGTCAACAATCTCAGATTGCGTGACCTGGACAACTGTCGGAAAATCGTGGGAACAGCAGAAAACATGATAATCAATCGATCAATCTGTCAGTTAACTTATATTTTATAGCGTCAGTAATAAACGCTAAAGGCAGCCTTATAATATTCCTGTAGGAAACCTCTTCTGGTTTTGAAAATACAGACAGTCTGAAGGAGAAGATCCTCATGGTACTGCAGAAAATGCACGCAGAAAAGGGTGATCAAGAAGTTAAAGTCGATATGTGGTGTCATTTCGGACACGCATACATAACTAAAGTCGACGAAGGTGAGTATGGAAATCTCATTTTCGGCGCGGTCACTCTTTTCGCAATTAAGTCTTTTCTTCATCATGTCTTTTGGCGTTCGTTAGTGATGCTATGAAGAGAAATAATTCCGTGTCGTCTTGCGTTTAAAGTATCGTAATTGTCAAGGAATCTGGAGTAGAAGCGAAGGGAAAATGTTGAAATCCATTGTCATACAGCACTTTCATAAATGGCAGACGACTGGAACCCATGAGTAGGAGCCTTCATGTGTATTGATAATGGCCACCATTAGAGGAGTAGGTTATCGATAGTTTTAGACTTCCCGCCAAAAATTTGTTGCCATGGTTGCTAGCGCTCGTGCAAACGTACTGATTAAATGAGGTGCCACATTAGGTTTTCACACGGTCCTTCGCACCTTCAGAACTTTGGCTCCTATGCCCGTTTTCTAAAGTCTGAAACTTCATTTGAATCGCTCTCCTGTTCACGCGAGCAAGAACTGCACGAGTCCGACATTATTTAAATTAATGTTGTGGATGCCAATGAGAGGTCTATCAATGTCATGCTTAAGCTATTGGATTGGATAAACGTGCCCCCTTCGTGTTTTTGCACGCAAAATTTCCAAAAATAGCTCGTTCTACTCCTGTGTTGGGGTACAAACCCAGTGGGGGAGATGGAGGTTCCTACTCATGGGCTCCTGCTGACGATTTATTATTCTTTTGAATCTATGGTAATTAGACCTTTTGAGCTCACTTCAGAACAAAAGCTTTTTTTTTATTTTACTCACCTAAGTCAGGCGAAAAGGGCTTATTAGCATTAAGACAAGATAATATTTAATTTGTCCGCTATTATGAAAATGCTGTATGTGGTTAAGTTTTCCTCAAAACCTTATTAACAATTTGATCATTTTACGTGGATGTTTGGCTGATAATAGACTGGTTAAGCATGACGTTTACGATGACATTTTCTTTTTTCAAAAACACGAAGAAACCCGATTTAATAAAGCTCCTTTCCTGTCTGTTACCTCGACATATCGAGTAACTTCTCAAAAGAAAGAGACAAGTTGAAAAACGTAAATTTTCAAGCTTTTTTGATATGCAGGTGCCTACTGTTTGCCGTTTGCCGTAAACGTCATACTTAAGCTCTTTGATGGCAAAATTTAAAACGCCACAAATCTATCAAAAAAAATAGTTTTGTACATACTGCACGTGCGTTTGTCGTTTTGGTACATTTCTTTGCCCTTCCTATTTAAGACAACAGGGTAGTCTAGAGACCTTAAGCACCGAGGAACGCGACAACGACGACGCCGTGAACGACAACGTAAATATCAATTTTCGTTTTTGAAAGACAGCGTGGCCGAGTGGTTAGGGCGCAAGATTTGAAATCTGAAAAACCTGAGTTCAAGTCCTTCTCCGACCACTAGCTGGATTTGTTCGAGGTAGTCCCTGGTTCAACTCCTCCGCTGCAGTTGTACATAGCCAATTGGACTGCCTTTAGCCGGTTGGGATTCTTAACCTGTTAAGTTTGTTTTATTGGCCCTGAAAAGTTCCAGCGAGGAGGGGTCAATTAAGTATACATATGGTATTCCCAGGGAATTCTGGGTAGTTCCAGTCCTTCGTAGCGGCCAACGACTAATCTGGCGGCTCATTTAAAATTACAGTTGTGTACATTTGCCCCAGAAAGAACTGGAACGTGCCGTAATTAAAATGATTTATTGGTTTTG
>BLAZ01000707.1:663907-665053 GCA_014633955.1 Acropora tenuis
AAAAACATGCCAAAAATGATTCTACAATAAAAATAAAGTTGTTCTGTTGAACAAACCACTGGAAAAAAACACCCAATATTCGACAAATGAGACCATTTTGAAAATCGACAATTTTGGTAAGTCTATAGCCCTTGCAAAATGGCCAGTTTGGGTCCAAATTTTTTTTGCCTAAAAACATGTCGAAAATGATTCTACAACAAAAATAAATCAAATGAAGATATGATCCTCGCACTTACTGGACAATTTAAGCAATTGTCTCATGAACCTGAAAAATTCAGGTGACTCAACGGGATTCGAACCCATGACCTCTGCGATGCCGGTGGACTCATGTTTTCCCGTGAAAGGAATGTCGTAATGAAGATATGATCCTCGCACTTAACTGTGTGACTTCGTAGCTCAGTTGGTTAGAGGCGAGGATCATATCTTCAGTTGATTTCAAACACCGCACTTCATATAACACTTCTTTCATACAACAAAAATAAAGTTGTTCTGTGGAACAAACCGCTGGAGAAAACACCCAATACTCGAGAAATGAGACTATTCTGAAAATCAACCATTTTGGTAAGTCTATAACCCATGCAAAATGGCCAGTTTGAGTCGATTTTTTTTTGCCCAAAAACATGCTGAAAATGATTCTACAAGAACAATAAAGTTGTTCTGTGCAAAAAACCGCAGCAAAAATACCCAATATTTGAGAAATGAAACCATTGTGAAAATCGACCATTTTGGTAAGTCTATAGCCCAGGCAAAATGGGCAGTTTGGGTCCAAATTTTTGTTGCCCAAAAAGATGCCGAAAATCATTCTGCAAGAACAAAAGAGTTATTCTGTGCAAAAAAACCGCTGGAACAAACAGCCAATATTCGAGAAATAAGAACATTTTGAAAATCAACCATTTTGGTAAGTCCATAGCCCATGCAAAATGGGCTATTTTGGTTCACATTGTTTTTGCCCAAAAACATGCCTAAAATGATTCTACAAGAACAATAGAGTTGTTCTCTGCAAAAAACCGCGGGAAAAAACACCCAATATTCGAAAAATGAGAGCATTTTGAAAATCGACCATTTTGGTAAGTCCATTGCCCAAAAACATGCCAAAAATGATTCTACAAGCTCAAGAACCCGGGAGCCATACATGATTAACCCCTT
>BLAZ01000707.1:680317-682817 GCA_014633955.1 Acropora tenuis
ACCGCCTCCGCCTTTACCCCAGGGGTTATAATTTGCTGCTTGTTGTTCAATCCTCCTCTCGTATCTAATGGCGATCATTTACGAAAGACAACGTGAAAAGGTGCTGCTCGACCAAAAAAGCTTCTTGGTTTTCGACCGTGTTGATTACCTCGTAACCATGAAAACTAGTCCATTTATAATCAACAACATATTAAGCTATGTTTAAAGGTTTGAACGATACAAGAGAACACTTTTTCTACCGTTCGCTCTTCATCTGTTTGCTCTTACGAAAACCTAATGCTTCAAACGATACCTCTTCAATTTTGTACAAGTTAACAATTTATCAAATCGTTTATCAAACCGTGCTATAGCACAGTGAATGAGAATTGTGGATACAAAAAAGGAATAGTAAGGTCATGGATTCAACTCTAGCTTAATCTTGGAATATCATCACTTGCTTCATAAAATGCAAGAATCTTTCACAAGGGAAACTGATCAATTTAATGGAATAACCACCACCTTTCTTTTTCCTGTTTTTCTATTTCCTTCCTCGCATTTCTTTCTACCATCTGAAATACAAAATACAATATATTACAATTATCTGTATGATACAACGTAAAGGATACTGGTGCTTACAGATAACATTACATCCCAGTTGCGCGTTACATATTACTTTACAATTCTTTCCGAACGCTTAATTTTAACTCTACTTCCTTTTTAATCAGCAAAATGATAGTCATCATAAACGGACAAAATATTGTGTGACATAAAATGCTCACCAGCTCAAGCATTCTGTATCAGATTCTCTAGTTTTTCGACTTAAATGAACCAACTTTATTGCACCAACTTAATTAACTTAATTGCACCAACTTTATTTATTACTCTATTAAATGGCACATCAAATTCGAAATGTTAGAAATAGCTTCAGCTGATAACCTTGTAAACAAATAACAAATAACGGTGTGTAATCTGTCTTAATTAAAGATGAACCCAATCAAAAGGAAGCCCGAATTTTCGCAATTATGCGTCTAAGTGCAACGACAACACAATTTCCCCTTGCTAATACTTGTGAGCCAACGAAATTGTAAACAAAGATTCACCTATGTGGTAACTCGATAACTTTGTCGAAATCCCTTGCACCCTGCGCCAGAGGGCCTCACTCATAAAGGGTTAAACCAAACGGATCAACCGTTACCTGCTTCTTCAGTTCCTCTTGATAGGCTTGTTGTGCTGCCTTCTTCTTTTCAATAGAGGCTGCGTCTTGCTCTCCTGTTCCAAGGCTGCTGAAACCTCCAGGAGGCTGGAAACCAGAGTGAGGGCTTAGGTCTTTTCCAGCATGACGAGTGAAGGGATCTGGGCCTGAAATCCCAAAGGAGGTGAACTGTAATTATAATTTTGGCAATAACGCCAAGAAATGCACACAATAATATGGACACTCCCTTGCACCTGGTTGTTATAATGTCGCGCAACAGTTTCCTGGGGAAGGAAGTGTTGCGTGACGGCACAACAAAACGATTGCTGGGGAGACGCATGGCGCTTACGGTAAAAGGCATTCTCTACCTCCTCCAGTTGCACCAGCATCTAGTCTTAGGCCGGGTACTCTATTTCCTTGTGTTGTCCCCCTAGGGGCATCTAATGGTGATCCCTGGGAAGTTCCACTTTCCAGTCCTCCAAAGGAGTAATACGGGTCATCGTATGGATTGGGATGAGCGGCGGGGTGAGAGGGTGGCCTGGACCTAGCTCCGTGATTGGCCAAGGACATATCGTAGCCTTGCGCCTGGCTCTGTCCATACAATCCACTATTTGCACCTGGAGGTGTTCTGTCAAACTGAAAAAAAAAATAATAAAAACAATAAGGAGAAGGTAATTAAGTGAGGTCAAAGCTCAAAACTGAAAGGTGATGATAAATTTTCTGTCAACTGAGATAGCACTATCGCAAACTGTTGGGGGAGACTACAAACGATCCATTAACTTTTGTCACACACAGTTTACAATACTCATCAAAATCGTAAGTCATGGTAATCAATCATCTAAGGATAAAACTAGGAATTCATTTGCACCAACACCAAGACTTGAACACCGTTTCTCTGCAAACGGCACAATGAATGCTCATGATCTGGGAGCCATTGTTGACTGGCTTTTTCAGCAACTTTTCTGTATTCTAGAAATAAAACTGGAACCTCGACTGAGTGATCTAACAGATGTGAAACCAGTATTTGAAAGCCTAAACATGTCAGTTCTGTAAATTGCCCTTCCTTAGTATTTAACAGTGAAGCTATTTCCTTTTCTACTGGACGATGATGTCACGATGACATTGAAGCGTTAAACATTTCATCGCATTAGGTTTTATTCTTTACCTATACAGCACATGTAGCAGTTTCGATGTTGTCCAAAAGGGAGAAAATGCGAAAATTTTCTTAAAACAGTCTCAAGACGACTGGAAAAAGAAACTAATCACCTGGGAATTCAGTGGCCTTCCACTAGATTCTTGCTCAACTCCAAGGCGCAGCATTCTTTCCCT
>BLAZ01000707.1:758022-760522 GCA_014633955.1 Acropora tenuis
TTGCAGACTTCAGGCGTCATAGGCAACAAAAGAAACATCGCAGTCAATGATTATCTTTAAGTATGTTAGCTCGCACCAAACGTAACAAAACCTGGTAATGGACGTGATCAGCAGTAATATTTAAATGCAAATGTGAAAAGAGCATATTATCTTTCATTTCTAGGTTGAAATTGACTTTTGTTATTTTAATAACATAATATTTTAATAATATTTATAATAATATTTTAATGTAACAATTTTAATTTAAAAACTTAATTTAGAAATTAATCAGAAAAAATGATACTGATGACAGGATGTCATCGAAACGTCGACATCTGTTCGCATTAGTTTTCTGATTAATTTCCCGGTTAACTTCGAAATCTCCTTCCAATAATAATAATAATAAAGGTCTTTATTAAAATTCATTGCGCAAACAGACGTGCAACAATTTACATGACAATAAGAAAAATAAGGGAAATCAATTCTATAATTACTATTAAAAGACATCTATTAATAAAAACTGATTTAAAACGACTTGTCTGGACCCTAGGTAGAATAGAATTATGCGACCTAGTTCTCAACTGCCGTGTTCTCTGGGGAGGTAAAAGATCGCTTAAAGCAGTGTTATTGGAAGAGATCCTACGCCATAACTTCATATCTCTATCACGACGAATATCTAAGATACTGTGCTGCCTTAAGCAGTAACCCAACTTATAACACCTGCCAAAGAGCTTATCAATTCTACTTAAATATTTGCTATAAAAAGCGCACCCCCAGACCTCAATAGCATATACAAAAACAGAGAGAATCAAACTCTGAAAAAGGAAATCCAAATTCTCAATAGTGTAGCCATAGTATTTACGTATCCTTAGAATGTACAACCAACCTTCTGTTGGTTGCCTAAGACAGGGTTGTTACTTATCGTGTCATTATATCGTGTGATGTCAATGAAGGGCTCACACGTTTCAGGAGCTCCCATGACACGTCTGCTTGCAGGCTACAGTCGCCTCAGAACGATCCATAGGCGACTGAAAACGATTTATCCAAACCACGAGTGTTTCCTAGGAGAAACCTAAGAGTGAGTGACAGACCATAAGAAAACTAATACGACAGGACGCTGGGTTAAAATATAGGAAGATTAATTCCATGCAAGTTGAAAATACCCAAATATTCACCCATTCCCACTCCTCCCACCACCCGCCTCCGGCTCTCCTTTTCTTTCAGTTGTCCTGATCATGTGAATGTAGAGGGTCTTATCGCGTAATTTATGCCATAGAATAGTTACGCATGCATGGTCCTTCAAAGGACTTAGCTCTGTTTGATATTCACGTTTTCCGGGAATTGTGATTAGTTCCCCGGTGTGAACACCGTTAGCCAGATCGTCGAACTTTAATGACAGTATGAGCTACACCAGAGTGGTTAACTCTCTGTCTACTGGCAGCCTTGTACGGGTTGGAAGCCAAGAAGTTGAGCAAGTTGAGCTACGAACTCGTCACAGTCACGAAATGGCATCTTCAGGTAAGAACAAGTTTTGTTAATTTTTGTTAATCACTTCATTTAATTGTTGAGGTCACTTTAACGTTGCACCAGAGAAAAAAAATGCTTTCATTGCTAACTGGAAAGACTGCAAAGAAACGGCAGATCAAAATAAGTTAAATTAAATCAAATTAAGTTTTTACTTGAAAGAAAACCCCACGAAGCAGGAACTCAATTCGAACGCAATCTTTGTTGTAATATAAATGACGCCCAGTGATGAGCCTAACCACTCGGAAGGCTAAAAAATAGAAATTTTAATTTCTAAAGAGACTGTGGTGCTGCGATGGAAGAGAAGAGAAAGACGAAAATTCGATATTACTCTAGTTGATAGTGTCAAATAGCCAGTGTAAAAGGATTACGAAGCTAATCAGCGTTTTGAGTGTCGCCCCGGCCATTCTGACAAAGGTCTAACGCTGTAAACGCCAGCTTCTTCTTTTCCTGATAATTTTTTTTCCTTGTATACATTTTCCCTTACTGAGATTCTTCAAGCTAAATATAACTCAGATTATATATATTCTGAGATTTGTATTTTACCTTGGAAGTAAAGTCAAAACCAGTCCCTCCTTCCTAGCTATGTATGCGATGACATTGCCACGGATTGCCACGTTGTCTCAATTATCGTCGCTGTATGCGGTTTTCAATAAATATCTTTGTGTCTAAATAGGAGCACCGCGAACCAACGAAGTTTGTAAGTTTCGCAGGCATCTTTTGCCTCTACACTTTTTTTTTCACCGCTACACTTTTTTTTACGACGGAGTTAAATGAGATAAGACAACACGAATTTATCCATTTGATCAGTTATGCAAAATACGACAATGAGGAAGAATGGTGGGTTGAAGACGTCACGCCTCATGATTTTCAAATATGTTAGCTAGGACCAAATGTTACCAAAAGGAAGCAGCAGATCCTGGTAAAGGATCTTATCAGCAGTAAATTTTAAAGGCAAATGAAAAAAGCAAATATGTCTGGGATTTCCTGGTTAATG
>BLAZ01000707.1:765522-766823 GCA_014633955.1 Acropora tenuis
CTCCTGCCTTGAATTAATGGTGGAACGGGAGACCATCATGGGGTTGGGGTGAGGGAGGGGTCAGTACCCTTTTTTGGAAAAGCTTATTTTAGCATGGTCTAAGCTTTTTTTTCTCCTGAAAAGTGATGTTTTTTTTACTTATTACACATCTCCAAAAATACACCTCATTTAATGTATGCTCAACGTCACGAAGTGACCAATTGAGCTAGACCGAAACAGTAGCTTGGGGCTCCTGACCGAAAACAAGCTATTTGTAACATTTTGTTGAATGTTACTTTCGCAGTATATTTTACCTCAATGTTAGTGTTCCTGTTTTTTGTCTTCCTGAGGAGTGAAGTTAGAAAGACACTTTTTGTCGTTTATTGTCTGTATTTTTCGCCATTAATGATAGTGAAGTTTAGGAGAGGGTGAGGGAACACTTCGTGACGCTTATAGGACGGAAATACATCTAATGGCGTGCAATCCTGGACATATCAAACCAACAGAAGTCTTTGACTGGAAGGCTCGATGTATTCTTGCATCAGTTTCCAGTGGTAGCTATTTTTTACAAGGGCCACCATTCATGTACCTCACATGGCGTTGTGTTGGTCATGCGTCATGTGATTGGCCGTTATTCGGCGGGACCTATCTTCAAAATTTAATACTGCAATCTTCAGATTTTGCGAAAGTGATTCCAAATAACAAAGCAGTTTATTTCCTTTTTAAACGAAAAAAGGATAAAATAATTTTTCATTTTGCTTTACGCGTGTACCCTTTTTCATGCATTAAGTCTTTGCTTCCAGGTACAACGAGGTTACACCTCATCAAACCTGGCTGGGCGTTGATGGTGGATAAATAGACGTTGACTAAGTTCGGATAGTGACATTCACATTTGGCAATCGCCAAACACAATCAGACTAGAGTGGGGTAGAGGTTCAGAGCGGCCAGAGGGCCATTCCAAGTAAAATTGATCTATGTATCGTTCCCGAATAGGAGGTAAAGTGATGGAGGGGTTTATTGGGGAAGCTTTCCCAAAACGAAATTTAATTTGCTCTCCGAAATTTATTCCTGTTAGAAACAACTGGCGGGGTAACTCTATGGGAATACCTCTTTGTATTTTCGTCTCCATTTGAGGAATCAGGCAGTCGTAGTACCAGCAACACGGCCGTATCAATGTACGTGGACTGAGTTTTAGCAAGACCCACCCTAATTTCTAGATTCTTTCCGACTAATTCTTTAAAAATCGACGAAACATGTGGTAGAATTGGTGCAAATGTGTACACGATAACGCATGCGGGGGCGCGTTTCCCCCTCGCGACATT
>BLAZ01000708.1:22415-24915 GCA_014633955.1 Acropora tenuis
GTATCTTCGTTTATCCTAGCACCGTGGGCTGTGGATTTACCCTGACATTGGCGCGGCGGGTAAATCAGCCTGACCAATCAACACGGGTAAACAGAAAAGCGAAACAATCAGACTCTCTTCTCGCTTAGAGGAAAAATGCGCATGTGCAAAATATGAGAAACGTTTGGTCTCCATGCCAATTGTTTGAAAACGTGGCACGTAGAAATTTAGTGCAAAGCTTCTCTCAGTTTATTGCGAGACTCATAAACCCGAAAACCCCTCACTATTGCTCCACAACAGAACTGTTATTAGAAAACCCAGCTTAAGCTAATTTCTACCGTATGAGTAGAACAAAGTTTTCTTTGTAGAAGTTCCTTAAATCGAACAAAAGTTGAAGAAAGAAAAGAGAAAGTTATTCATAACCGAAACCAGTTCAGGAGTTCGGAAATACTCGAACAGGCAAAGTTAGTCGAGTATCATCCGATGACTGCTCGGAGCACGCGCAAAAGTAGCAACTGTCGTCAGGAGTAGTTACTTTCTTGCGTCATACACATGCTACGTTTGAAAGAAGAGTTTGAGAGTGATGGTTTTCAACGAAAAATGTTGAAATTGTCGCAAAAGGCAACGCAACATCAAACTGAATCTTCTTTTCCGCCAATAATCTATGCTATGGTGATTTCCTTAATTGTGTTTGTTCTTTGCGTTGCAACGCAAGCTGAAGGTCAGTGCAAAGGCTTTTTTTTCTCTCTTTTGCGGCGCTTGATTGGAATTAGCATTCACCAAAATGACCAATTGAACAGTTTCTATTAGAAACCTTGTAACACAACTGGAATTGTCAGAGCACGTTTAGAGAGCCGTGAACCCTTCTCTTCCGGTCGGCTTTTTGTGGCTCACAACGACCTTGCCAAGGCTCCTTAATACGCGATGAATTGTATCAGATGAGCGAATCTTGAATACTCCTCCTCTTTACAACTTCTAAACTTTATGTGTCAAGTAGGGCAGCACCCTTTCGTCGACCGCTTCAGACCAATCACGCAAAAGAGTTTCCCGCCAAATTGTTAAAATCAATATAAAGTCCAACCTGTTAAGTACTGAACTCACATGCTCTCCTTTGAAACGAGAAAAGGTCAGCGTTAAAATATTCCTTTAGAGTAGAACTAAATCATTTTAATTTCTTTTCTTTTGTAGATCGAGTTCTTAGAATATTTAAAGTAACCTGCCCATGGGATTGGAAGGAATGCATCGTAAACATTGGATTTACTTGGGTAATCTCGTATATCTGCTTTCACTTACTACGATTCTCTGCATTGGATGATGTCACCCTGGAGAGGTGAGAAGAGTCATCGTTTCTCAGGAAAATAGGAACGTTAACAAGACACCTGATGAAGGTTTCAGCGGGTAATGCACCAAAAGTGCACTAACAATAGAAATAGTTAATAACTGATCCATCAAAAGACAGGGCATTATTTGGAACTTCCAATTCCATCAATTCTACGAGTACTTGAATCTCCTGAAAAAAGGTACTTGTAAACACAGTTATGTACTATACGTAATTGTCTGACATGAAAATACCAGGACGTTGAAATGGCCCACAACTGGTGTTTGTATATTTTCTTTCAATATCGCGGACTTGCTTGCCAAAGTTTCTCCCATGTAGACATTTTTGCCTAAGGTATAGGTTATGCTGAGGATGACATAAGTGACAACGAATGCAGTAAATTGATCACTGATGTTGACTGATAGTTTAGGTCCTGAGAACTTGTTAGCGTTTTGGATAAGAGGACAAGTTTTTCTTTGTGCGCTTGTGCATTTGATCGCCTGTTGGACAACCGGACACCTTCACAGTGTCGGACTTAAGGGAGGGGGGAAGGAATGGCTCTCCCCTCCTAAGGGTGCATCCCTCCTAAGAAAATTCCTGGATTCGCTCCTGCTTCAGATGCACACGCTCCTCGAAGTTTGGCAGAATAATTTCATGTCTTTGACGTTTTTATTCCAGACTAGCAAAGTCTAAGGAAAACTCGCGTGAGCGGAAGGCAAAGAATGAACCAGAGCAAGTCCAAAAACATAACGGCGCACGACGAATTGCTTGAATCTGTAATCGACTGCTAATAGTTTTTTGTAATTGACACAATGTTGGAAACTAGAGACTCTTTTATCACAAAAAAAAGAGATGACAAATGTGCATGTATAACTTTAAGCGAGGACGAAAGGATGGAGGGAAAATAAATATATCTTAAAGGCAAAGATTCGAAAATATTTTTGCTTTCAAAAATTCGTTTCCGCAGCATGTTTCCCGTGCGGCTTAACTGAGAAACAAAGTTCTCTAGTTTGTGCGTTTGGTTTGCAAAAACGCTAAGGTCTAGCAAGCAAGAAAACGTAATTGCGGACGCAAATGATTCCAAATTTAGCCACGCCGGAAACATATGCTGAGGAGACAAATGTTTTCTACTTTTGTCAGCCACAGTTTTGCTGCCCGCGAAAAATTTTGGTCTTCACAACATATGTTTTCTCGTTTTGCCAT
>BLAZ01000708.1:96110-98610 GCA_014633955.1 Acropora tenuis
AACACAACTACCTGCTTCTTTCGAGACCATAGATTAAGTGTATATTGTAATAATGTTAACAACTGAAATGCGTCAACTCGTGAATGCAAATGACATCATTGATATTGCGTCACAGTGGGATACTTAATGGCTTTGATACGACGGAGTTGATTGTTGTTTACCTTAACAATGTTAAGGAGAGAAATTTGATAGAAATGACGAAAAGTGAGGCAATTGTAGGGAAGAATCTACTTATTTCGTTTTGAAAGTCGAACAATTCTCGATCTGAGGTCGAGTTGTTCCCAGTCCATCTCGGAAATACTAACAGTTGATCCATGGAATTACATTGGCCCCAACCAACCGTTATAACTCGTTCATCGCGCATCGGGCGTTCACGAGTAAAAAAATAGTGAGACAACAAGCTAGAAAGCCCTATTTGGTCGTGCCTGATTGCTGAATATTGAGCCTAGATTTTGGAGTCCTTGGAAACCAGAGATTGAAATGTTGTGGTGGTCATTGGAGCGCACTTTGAGCTGGTGTTATATGTTTCGGTGTTAATGTATTTGTTTTGTTTTCAGTCTGCCAGTTAGTCTGCTACTTGTAGGAGCTTTGAAACATTACGCCGAAATGGTTTCTAAGAATACCGAGCCTCCTAGAAAAGCAGACACCAGGAATGCAGGTTTGTACACCCAAGAGTAACTTCGTTCTCAGGGTCTCTCTTTTCCGAGTGAAGGATAAATGACAGACCTTGGGAACAAGTTTGACCCGATAGGGCATGAGGCAAGATACTGTTTTATTATAAAGGTATAGAACCAAATATTCGTTTTACAGTTCTCGACACTACAGTATATTGAATTGGCGATCGCACTTACAGAAAAGCTAGGCTGCCAATGACCCATCATTTGAACCGTTGAGAAGTGGAAAATATGTTTCATTTTGGTATTTTTCGACGTTTTTTCAGCACCAGACTAGTCGTCTGCCAACCATTTGATCATAAACGATCGCGTTTCCAACTATTAAAAATCTGTTTCATTTGTTTGAGGTTGTCTAATAAACCAGAAAGGTTGAAAATTCACGAAAGTTCACTGCTAAATTAGCAAACAGCAAATTAGCAGACTTACCAAAGTCTTACGCGTCATGTTGTTCCATTTCAGGCTACATAGCTCGCTATATGAATTGTGTCATCTTTGATTTCATCCACTGCTCAGCCAATCCAATGGTTTTAAGCTACGTGGTTTGCAATTACTACGCTAAAACTGTTATCCCAGAGCATTTAGCAGCCATCAGAAGTGTCCATGAATCAGTCCTGTGTTATGCTGGGCACTGGCTACCTGAAACCATCAAAGAGTCGTTTACAGATTTCGAGGTATTTGAATATAGTTGTAGTGGCAGTTTTGAGTGCAGTTGTCGCCTCACAACCGCTAGTTAAAGCATCATTACTTCTAAAATATGTTAAGACTGAAGGTAACAGCAATAATAATAATCTTCATCCTCATCATAATATTAATAATAATAATAATAATAATAATAATAATAGTAATCACTTCACCCAACTCTCAGTGGTTGACCCGAGCATAGTTCCTCTACCAATTGAGGACACTGTTGACTTGCTCTTAGACTCGCTTTAAAAACGCGATGGAGGGGAACTCAGAAGTGGTCTTTTGGTGGAGCGCTGCGCAATTGTCTTAGAGGTCACGGGTTCGAATCCCGTTTTAGGCTTGAATGTTTTTCTTCTCTTTCGTTGCTCCCGTAGTCCATAATTGCTTAGGTCCTTAACGTTTGTCTTATATGAAGTCTATAATTCAAATCTTATTTAAAGCTTGCTACCACGTTACACTACATAGGCAAGTAATAAGTGAATACGAATAATGGGTTGACACGAATATTCTTGTACTTTAAATCATTTAACATTCCCTCTCAGTTTGCATTGAAGAGTTGAATGTCACGTTATTTGTGCTTTTTTTCAATCATTTCATTGGTTAGGATCATTCACAGGGAAGTGACGAACATTTGAAAAAGTTAACCAAGTTTTTGGACAAAGCTACTGTTGTTGACACTGAGGAAGGTAATTTGACCAACGCTACATGAGGCACAATTCCTTGCACCCTTTTGTGTTTTTTCTATATTGGCATTCTATTCAAGGTAGTGGTCCAGTTTAGGGAAAACAACTGCTACTGACTGTAGGAACAAGGCAAGTTTTTTCTTAAGAAACTGGTACTTAGTTGGCGAGGGAGTCAGTAAATGCAGGAGCCGATGAGTATAGCCATACAACTCCCGTACTAAGTCACGGCATTTTTACAAACTGGTCTATTCTTAGTATTCCTTTTCTTATGTGAAAGAAAGGTAGTTCAGTCCGGTGACACTGTGACGTCATTTAGTCTCTTGTGATTGGTCATGGCACTCCCACGGGAGTCTCACTCCAGGGAAATTCGATCTAAAAATAAATCGGCCTGTGCAAACGCCGTGACAGGAATATAATGGAGTTGCATGCTCCTACTCATAAGCTCCTGGTAAATGCAAT
>BLAZ01000708.1:230519-233019 GCA_014633955.1 Acropora tenuis
CCCCAGCCCAAAAGTCCCCCTACCCACCTCCCCCCCAAAAAAAGCCACACACGATGAAAAACACAAGGAATTGTTTTCAAGAATTCGAAGTGGTAAGTAGAATTTCAACAAGACTAAAAATACCTCACTTCATATCTTCCACCGAAGTCAAACCTTTCAAACGACATAGTTAATTATGAAAAAACTTGGCTAAGTTATGATCAGATAAAATCACTAAGGAACAAATGAATTAAATTCACTCTGCTTCAACGTGCCAGACTGGAAAAAAGAAGAATTGATCGTCACGTTTCCTCATACTTACTCTTTGTAAGTTAGATGTGAAAATGAACTCTGCTTGCTCAATGATGATCACTTTCTTCCTTAAGATAACAAAACACCTGACTGCAGGTTGTTTGGAAAACCCTTACGTTCAGATTTAAATTAAAAGTTATTAATTTTTAGAATAAAATGTCAATTACATGGCTGCTCAGTATTTTAATATCAACAATGTTTTCTTTTCTTTCAGTCAAAAAAACGCAAGGCAATGTTTTCGTCTCACGCATTATCATAAATCAACGACAAAACTAAATATATTGACATTGCAAGACAAAATAAAGTAATGATTCAAAAGGTTCCCGTATTGAGAAAAGTGACGGTGACTGTCCAGCAAGAGGACTGGGGTTGAAAGCATCCGACAGATCTTTGTGTCTTGGATTTCTTGACTGACCGCTCACTAAAGTGTAAAAAAAAGCTTAGATTCTCTTCAATTCACAGTCTGTTTTCTTGTTTAATTTACATTACAGAAAATGCTGAAAAACGTTTGAAGTCCTTTCTCTGCGAACTTGACGTATACTGGAACGATTACAGAAGAGGGCGTTAGCAACTTCAGTACGACGAAGCACTTACTCGCATGGATTGACCATCATCGTAATTTATGCAATGCCCTTTTCAATGACATTCTTAATTAATGATAATTTAGAATCACAGATTGCGTTAAAATTCTTTTATACCTTAAGACACACTAGAACCTTTGCTTTCCCTAAAGTGAAAACTAATCGAGCTAGGAACACCTTTATTATATCGTCAATTCTTAACTTTTGATGTAATTTCGTCAATTTTATTTCTTGTAGCCTTGCCTATATATATATGTATTTTTAATTTTGTATATCTATTTATAATGTGATATTATTATTTAATTTGTATTTAATACACAATTCAGCCTTCTGGCTGCTACTTATTATTAATAAAAACATCTATTTATCTATCTTTCTTTAATTTTGCCTGCAAAATAGAGTCGTAATTTCTTTAACAATACACTATTTTTTTCTAATCATGTGCTTTGGGTAACTTGCGGCACAGGGAAAAGGGGATTTGAAAGTGTACGCTATATCAACAAACATTCCCCTAGGAAGTGGTCAAATTCGTCTCCACAACCGATCTCTCTTCCTTTGTTTGGCCGGGAGATGTTCATTGAAGTTTTGAATCGTTCGGATAGCCCTTGGTGTTATTAATTATTGACACATTACCATAGAAAGTTATTCATGATAGCACTTATGATTATTGTTAAAATTTCTTTTACGACAAACTGACGACTTCATCTTCGTTCCGCTGTAGCCGGTACAAACAGGCATTATTGGGGGTGCTAATTCGAATTTGCAGCGCAACGCGTAAGACATTTTATCTTCTCGAGTGTCTCGTGCCTTCTGCCCAAAACCCCAATGATCTCTTCAAAAATGCCTGGGCTATTATAGGTGTCTACGGGCGTTATTTTTCATTTTTCCTGCCCTCGCGCGTCTGGCGCGTTGGGCTACAAACTCCTAACAGTGCCTGGTGTCCTGGCGAAGTGCGTTCCCTGCTCTGTCTCATTTTTTCCGTTTAATTTCCTTGCAGCGGTAGGAGAGGAAGAGAGACTCTTCGAACGAGGGTAGTGATGACAACTTCAAGACACCAGGCAGCTGAAAACGAACAAATATATTCCTCGCAGGACTCTTGTGCTCAGACACAATCATTTCCACGTGAAATCACTTCCACCGTGATGATTTTTGTTTATTGTTGGGAATTACTCGATTGCTGCCAAGACAATCTGATAGGTCTCGAGATCCCGATATATTCCCGGTCGCTAGACGCATAAACCACAATTTAAGATGCTTTTTCCTGTAGATTGTGTATTCCTTTCGCTGGGTTTCACAAAGACGCGCTCATCACAAGATTATAATATTGGTTAAACGTGATCTTTCATTTCCGATCTCTGTCACCCTGGGCTCCGGGATTGACGTTCAATTCTACAGTCGGCGATTACAATCAAATAATCAAATTAAAAAAAACTTGAACAATCAGAATAGATAAACGGGACTAATTTCCAACATAATTGTCCTGTGGACGTTTTGTTTGTGCTACGAACTTTTCTTTTGTGTGGTAAGGGTTTTCTTTTGAGCCGCCAGATTTTTGGTCAGTGTCGTGAGGTTTTCGTTTGTTCCGTGAGGTTTCTTGTTTGTCCCGTGACACCTTTGGGCACAAACCA
>BLAZ01000708.1:588436-589698 GCA_014633955.1 Acropora tenuis
CTCGTATTTCGTACTTCAAATTTTTGGAGTTTAAGGAATTTAATAAAACAATTATTCCATTCGCGCTTGTTGGATATGAGACTGGTTATAGCCAACTCGGCGCTACGCGCCTCGTTGGCTATTTACCATCTCATATCCAACGCGCGCTCATGGAATAATTGTTAATTATTACTCTTAACTACACATTGCTAGTCCTTTAATTATTAAAAATAACAATATATAGGGCTCTGACAAAGGGCTATTGTTCAAAACATCAACTTTATTATCTTATTCTGGTGGCTATTCTAACTGCATACATAAATAGCCCATTGTGCAGGAAAGGCTTAATTAAGTTCTTCAAATTCCAGCATTCTGTAAAAGCGCACTGGTAGCATGATGCATTGTGGCCTTTGCTTTGAATATCACAATTTCAACCACCTAGTGGTCAGTTCAACGGAGTCCAGTGAAGTCATGGTAAAAGTTTCGCCCCTCCCACCTTCCCTGGTGGCAGTCAATGCTGTATCCTGAATTTTACTCACCTGGCAGTCGTGGGTATCCTCCCATAACTTAGAGCTTCCCGTGTCAGGGCCATTGTATACAGTAAGAATGATTTACTATCCTTACCAACTTACTTGTTACGCTAAATTTTTGAGCAACCCTTGATAAGCATACTTAGTCTAGGTACTTTAGATTTCTCTTTTGTTACAGCATAGTTATCTACCTTTTGCATGGAGTCGTCCATATCTTGGAGGTGGGCGTCCTTCCCTAGGGTTGGAAGATAGGCTGCTATCAGGGATAAGCCGACTCTGCATTCCCAAGTCTGTCCACATAGATATCTTTGTCGGAACAACAGCAAGTTTTGAGAAAGAGAAACCATGCTCCTGCTGGCGAAGGGAGACAATGTGTATTCCTGGTTTCAGATGAAATGTCTGAAAAAGAGCGATTTGTGATAAATTGTTGCCATCAAAATAAAAATGGCCAAACCAAAATGAATGTGCTACAAAATCCACTAAACTGTACCTGCAAGTAGTATTGAGTCCACAAACCATGAGACACTTTTTGCGGGGGACGCCACCTATACCAATCGCCCTGATCAATTCTGAATGAGACATCATTTGTTAGGTTTGATGTCGCAAATGTAAGCTTCCATAGAACATAAATTGCTTCAAACGCCACCTTAAACCTGTAATCAGCTATTAAGTCATATTTTGAACCAATAGCTTTGACATATGCTTCCCCTCCAATAGTAGTAACACTAAATGCAGGACCTAAAAAAAAAAAAA
>BLAZ01000708.1:675896-680896 GCA_014633955.1 Acropora tenuis
TCTATTAGAAAACTTTGAAAAGAAAGCTAAATCATTCCCTTATCGAACTGACGCACCTCCTTTGTCAGCCTTTCAAGCCCTTTCACAGATTTTTGAATGCTGTTGATATCTGCAAAGCAAAAAAAGGGTACACAATTCTAAGATTTTCGTTTAAAAAGCGCACACGACCGTGCACCGGAAATGGTATGAAATTCATCGTATTTAAGAGTTGTCACAAAGGTATCACGTTGTCATAAGCTGACATCTTGCTTTCTTAGTTAAGTACGATCCAGTGTGAGCAACGTTCATACATTTACACTCGCACATGGACTTTCGTCAATGTTATGCGTTTGAACCCAGCTTAACCACAGATTTCCTTCCTTGCGGCTTTCGCTTTTCGCTATGCGCTATGTTGAGTTCCTAGGTCGAAATTTTCGGTCTTCCTAAATACTTACAAGAATGCACGTTTAGAGATGTCCAATTCAACATCGTTAGTCCAGGCTTTATAGACTCATCTACACGGTTCGTGAAAGGCTTCATGAGTGGGAGGATATTATCAGGTATAGCGGCAACCACACCATCGTACTCTTTCAAAACTTCTTGCAGTCTAAACAAAGAAACAACTGAACAAGTCAGTGTAACCTTCAAGCCATGGTGGGCGCTTGAACCTTTTGACACAATGTCAGTTTAAATTTAGTTCTTATGTTGAACAGGGAAAAAAGGCATTCTCTATTAAACACAAATGTTTGACGAACCTATGAGTTTAACACAGGCGGTGAATTGCTCCTCTTTCATTAGACACAGATTGAAGTTAGAAAAAGCACTAAGTACTAAAAACCGAGGTTTTGCAAACCTGTTATAACACGTTTTGAATTGCTCCTCCTTCATGCACATTAGCTGAGCTGCTTTTGGGATCTGCAATGCACAAGAAATGAATGAAATACCCAAGAAAGGCACCAGTGTTAGGATGCTCTATGTTAGGGCATCTGTTTTGATGGTACAGCCATGACAACAATGGGTGAGGACTGCTTCTGTTTGCCCTGTGCAGAGCTGCCTCGTAAGATATGTGTACTAAACGTCAGTTTTCTGATAAGGGAGGCAAACTGGTGTACCCGAAGAACAACCCTCACGTCAGATTGAGATCTATGGAAACTTGTGTTGGAAGTGTCCTTTTATTGGATGAATGCTGGTGTTAACTTTCGGGAAAGTGACAATGGATTCCATTGACAGTGGCTTCCATTGTCAGTGGCTTCATAGCTCAGTTGGCTTCATAGCTCAGTTGGTTAGAGCGTCGCACCGGTAATTATTTATCGCGAGGTCACGGGTTCAAACCCCGTTGAAGTCCTGACTTTTTCAGGCTTCTGTTCGCAATTGCTTAAATTGCGTTCAAAACTGCGATGATCATGGCTTACTTGATTTCAAATCCGCAGTTCAATATATGAAACATTTCATATATCACTTCAAAACAAACTAAACCAAGTCAACAAGCCAGTGCGTAGTAAAAAAGGCCCAAAGGCTGTAAAAAAACTATTAATTTCTCTTTACCTCAAGACCGAGTCTTTGCATGCATTTTGCTTCCTGGATTAACTCGAGGATTTGAGGATCGAAGTTCACGAAGAGTTGCTTAAAAATAAGAAGAAAACATCAAATAAGATCAATGCATAACATGCCTCAAAGCCTGGCACCTATATGTTCACAGTGCCAATCAACTAGTTCGCGCAACTTAAAAAAAACGGAGATGCAAACTGTCGTAGTGACATTTTTCACAGTTTTTTTAACTTGTTTTTCTTGGTTCATTATTCAAGAACTGAAGAATTCAGCCCAGGGACTTTAATTTATGCCTACCATTGTTCGCACAGCATCACGATAATATAAAAACGTTTAGGAAACAAGGCATAAACAAGCCGATGAATAAACGCATATATATATACCTTTGTTTCTGGGTGTCGGACCAATAGTGAAGCATTGAGTCCACTTTTAGCCGCTTCCACCGCTCTGAACCACCCACGATGATACAAAAGCTAGTTGGAAAAGAAAGAAAAAAAGCAAACAAACAAAAACAGGAAAAAAGGCATGAATTGTATCAAAGTTCACCAAAGAAAAGCAAAAAGTCTCAAAAGCAAAGCACTCGTAGCAAATTTTTACAGGTTAGCTTGTCGGGAATGAGAAGATTTGCAAAAAGGTGAAAGTAACTCAATTTATTTTAGTATTTTGCGTTTATCTTCTCCACTTGATTAATTGGTCCCCTTTGATCCATAGAAACACAACCATGTCACTGGGAATACCTCTAGAAATTTCAAGCTTTGTGGCACCTAGAACTTAATGCTTAAAATGGATTTTCTCCACAATTTTACAATTTTGACATGATTTAAAAAGCAAATTGTACCTCAAATTCGACAAGCACGGCAGCCATTTTATTATAGGTGCGAATAATCCCTTTGGCATCTTCTCCCTAAAAGGAATATCGAACAACAGTTGTATTCATTATTTGACCTTTAAACGCAGTTAAGTGTTAGTAGTTGTAAAATTACAGAAAACCCTAATACGAAGAGGGGTACACAAGAAAAGTACAGCACTTAATATGTACGTTAACTCTTTACGAATTCCATCCATGTCTTAGTCAGATTCTGGGACACCTGTGCTTCAAAATGGTTACGAACAGTAGCTGTTACCCTTGACATTGAAATTATGGGAGACTAAATGTAAGAAAAGTGTGACCAGCCTCCACCAGGGGGCTCAAGGGCTTTCAAGGGTCAGAGAGATCTTCGATTGTGGGCTCGGTATACAGAATCTGGCTAGCGACGAAAAGGTTTGATTGCTGGGTTATTTTTTGTAATAATGGTTTGGTTAATGGGGAATCGAACACTTGAGAGTCGCCCATAAACAAAGGCATTGCCTGATCCTCAAAGGATATGCTTGAACGTCTGTAATTACATTTACACCGCTGACTCACATGGTTACCGTAGCGATAGCAAAAAACGTGAATCAGTCTTAATATTATCACTTACCTTTAATATTTCTGGGTACATCTTGAAGACTCGCATCGGTTCGTGTATTCTTCTGAAAAGCTGTCGAGCCCATGTTATTTTACCAGCCACCTAAAATGGAAAAGGAGTTCATTGATCAGTCATACCATTTATACCACAATGCGGCCTTTTTTTTTTACTTTCGTTAGAGATTCACTGTATTGAGTATGTTGCTCACTCACCGGTGGAAGATTTCGAAGAATCGGTGGGTCATTCTTCTGTTTCTGATACAGTTTTCTGCAGGTTTCAAGGTCCCTGTAAAATATGAAGACAAACGTAAACAGCAGAAAGAGGAAGAAAAAACTCTTGACAATAAGGGTGGAAAATAACTGATAAACAATTTATGCGTTCTGGATGCGTGGCAGAGTTTAAGATAAATAAAATGGGGATAAAATTACTTTTCTCATCCTCAGCTTTTTGATAAATACTGTGAAATTTTCCCGCAAATTTTCATTGGTACGCAAGCGCCGTTTCATATATCTTTGCGCCATTTTCAAGCTTTTAAATGTACCCACACGCAAAGGACTCGTAACTAATCAATACCAGGGGTAAAAGGTCAATCACTTGTCTATCCACTTAGTATAGGTAATCGCATGATTTCGATTGCAATTTGGAAAAAAATTACCTCAAGTAAATTTTTTCAAAGACTTACTAAATTTACGAGTGCCTATATATTGCAAACTTCAGGAGAAAAATCACGTGATTACTGATTAATAACAAGCATGAAAAAATATAACACGAAGGCTATCAGGCTAGTAATTTTCGCCGTCTTTTTTTCGAACCGTTGCTTAAAACACCTCGAGAATTTTGTTTAGCGCCTCCGGTTCATACTCTTCAATATGTCATAGCGGTTTTCAGAAGCCTAAGACTTCCAGACTTTTATCCAGTCTTTTGTGCTTTGTTGAGTTGTTTTTGTTTTTATCATTCTCCTTTAAACTCTGGATTAAAATTTTATTACTTTCTCCTCTGTTTTATTTCGTTGCCCTCAATTAGATGCCTCCAATTATAAATAACGGTTACGAAGTGTCCTCAAACCCTTCTCGTTATTTTGACCAATACTTTTGGCGATAAGCACGGATAAAAAAAGTTCATAAAGTGTCCTCCTAATCGTGCTCCTACGAGAAGCAAAAACAATAACAAAAAACCTAATCGTAAAAAAGAAACTAACGTATGCACTAATCCTAATGGTGAAAATGGTGGTTTGTGCCTAGCTAGACACTAGGTGATGTGCATCAAAATTGATCATTAGTTAAGAAAACTACTAAGATCATTCTAGTATCAGTGCTACACCGCCAACGTTTCATACCTACTTGCTTCTATGCCGTGAAACAAGATCTCTAACACCCCCGGCCTGCTCCCGTTCTGGCTGGCCTTGAAGCTCAGCCGGTGGAGCAACGGTCATCAAACTTCGAAAGGTCGTGGGTTCGAATCCCACCCTGGTCACACTTTTCCTCTGCCCTTGGGTGGGTCCATTTCCCTTCCTAGGACTAACGCTCCGATGAGATAACTTGGGAATTTCTCAGCACTGCAACTTACTCTTAAGAACCCTACTCAGATGATTCTAGTATCAGTGCTACACGGCCAATGTTTCATACTTACCCGTAATTGCTTGTATCAAAATTGACCTGCATCTAATTATATTCATTTCTGGACATAATAAGAGACAGATCAACTTATATTATAAACTCGATGGAGTTCAACCGGGGGACCGTTTCTCGAAAGTCCCGAAAGGCCATTTGTGAAACTCCGACCCGCTTATTCTGTAAAGCAGGTCTTGTCATATGATGTAAAGGGAATACAAATTGAAATAACTGCAAAGTTTGGTGCCTCGTGACGCCTTCGTTTTGAAGAGAATTATGTCACGCGAAATGCGACCGAAAAGTTTGGGAACTTTCGAGAAACGGGCCAGCGGTTCCCAGTTGTTCAAAGCTTGGATAGTGCTATCTAGCGGATAAAAACTGGCAAAACCTACTGACTTATCCAGTGGATAGTGGT
>BLAZ01000708.1:782265-784765 GCA_014633955.1 Acropora tenuis
AACACTAGCAGACAACGTAAACTGATCCATCGTTGTAGGAAATACTGTGCAAAAGACGAACAGCCAGCGCCTTAAATGCATGCAATTCACATTGAATTCCGCTTTTGCCTTCGATTGGCTAAGACACAAGCACCAGCAACATACGCATGCCCGGCAACTTGCTGTTGATTGGTTTGTTTGTCCTAACAAGAGGCACTAATGGTGTATGTTGTTTGCGTCCATAGTGAAACCATGATATTTTGATTTCCTTTCGAAACTCAATTGAAAATCACTGACTTCCTTTAGTTTTTTTTCCCAAGACTCAGTACCGATCAACCGGTACAGGGTTCAGAACTTAAAATGTCAGTGTCTCTTCTCGCACCTGTTTAGCTTGCGGGTTGACCTCGCTCCCTTCCGAAGTGTTCAGGAATTTCCTTTGTCATAGTTAGAACTCCATTTTGCTCTGAACTTTGACCCGGGCTATCATCTGAAACAAACCTCTTAAACTGATTTCATGCGAAAAAGTTATAATGCGCGAGGAGACTGGAGAAGGTTGCAACAGTGTAAAGATTATTTCAAAACTTTAAAAACTACTTCTATTTATCAGATTATAATATGAAAAACGCCCTTTCAATGTAAAAAAGACGCTTACCCAATTTGCAATTGTTCACTCCTTTATCCGTCTCTGGAATTTCTCATGTCCTTTAGAGTAAGATTTCTGACAAGGGCTTACCCAGGCATTTCTTGAGAAAAGATCACACTAGAAAAGGAGTATTTGCGACCCCTTTGGCCCCCCCCCCCCCTTGGTAGGGAAAATAATCAACGACGTCGAACGAAGAAGACTAGAACGTCAGAGAAAAATAAATTTAATAAGAAACAACAGCCGTCTTTTGCATTTAGGGACATTCATCTTCATTTCTCGTCTAGAAAACAACTTTGAATTACGAAGTTTGAGTTTATTGTGTACATGCTCACAACGAAAAACTTTGTTTTCTGCTTTTGCCTCACTGTCATTCCAGTTTAATATTGCATCATTGACACCCTGAAAAACTTTTATGATTTCAATGGCGTGAATTTCTATTTTTGATCGACGTTCTGGTAGCCTTCGTCGTCGCCCTCGCTTACGATTACCTAACGATGATAACGAAACCGCCAAATACTGCATTTGCTGTAATGAGAACAAATGTCGAGAAGTCCGGGTCTTTCAACATAAAGTAAAAACTTAAAACAAGGACCTTAAAATTTTCCACTCAGAAACTATTTACAGAAATTAACGCCGTCTGTTCCAAAGTTACGTCAAAGCTTTGTTATTGAGAAGACATTGAAAACTTGTTTCTAAAGTTACACAAAATGCATTTAGAGCTAATAATAAGGAAACACTGTGAGAAATATTGTGACATACAGTTTTGTAAAGACAATAAATTACGTTTGGTTTCCTATTACTGTTTTTGTCTAGTGTCTGTACAATGAATGTCACGTTTTATCACTGAACTAAAATCAAGCCGTTTTCGGGCGGCGAACAGAATTTATATTCCCAGGAACTCCAAAGCGCAGGTACTTGCTAATTCAAATGGAGTACCATCACTTCAACTTACGAGGGGCAACACATAAACTCTGCTTGCTCGGCCGTCCATCGCTAAAAACCGCCTACGATCCCAAATGATTTTCTATCTCAGGCTTCGTTGCAGATTGTAGACTTCAGGCACACGAAAAATGAAAGGAAAGAAAAAACGCCCTTGAATTTGTAATCCATATAGCAGACTCGTTACGCTGCTCCACCTGGTGGTCCGAGTAGAAGATGTTCAATTGCGAAGAGAGGAATGAGAAGAAACAGCGCTTCATTGTGAGATGAAACATTCATGGAATGTCCGAGATAACGAGTCAGTTCCCGGTATTTGCTAACGACCCGTTATCGCCTCGAGGTCTCTTTAAGATTTCATTTGAAACATTTTATATGAACTAACTCAAAATGTATGGCTCTTTTCATTGTTGGGGAATTTGGCTGTAAAGTGCATCTCTCTCGTACAACAGATTGGAATATCGGCTTTGCAGTTGGTGCTCACGATCGGTTTGTCTACTAACATCCTCCCTCAGTGACTGTAGAAAAAAGGAAAAAGAAAAAAATACAGCAATAACCGAGGATAAGTAAAAAGACACGTGTACATGTAGGTTATTCAAAAAGCTGTCAGTGACTGGAGAGTCGCGTTATGGGAGCATGAATCGCTCGCTCATAGCGCAAATCTGAGGTCTTGCATCCTTTTAGAGTTGCTAGTCAACTTAATAGAGAGCGTAATCAACTTTTCTGAGTTTCAATTCAGACTCGAGCGTGACATTCAGTTTCATCGACGAAGGCTTGCTAGCATTTGTGCGCGTTTGTGACAAATTTCATTCGTAAAGTAGCAGAATTTTAAAGTCGATTGATGATACCTCGAGCCGCTTGGGAATAGCTCTCAGTTCGTGCTCTCTCAGCGATCTGAATGTTTCTTTTTCTGTGTGAGCCTGTTCCACCTGCTCGTACAAA
>BLAZ01000708.1:819190-821690 GCA_014633955.1 Acropora tenuis
TCTTTGCTCATGAGATAAAGTTGATTTATTCTTATTTACTGCTATCAATAGAATCTGTTAGCTTTTGTCGGACTCTAGTCCTAGAAAAAATTAGTTTTTGTTCGACGGCACGTCTACAAAGTTTACAAGGAGCCTTAATTATTTTGGAAAGCAACTTAAAGGTAAGTTGCTTAAAGTGCAAGGGTATGTGTAGACAGTTATTTGATACGTTGATGGGAAATAGCAAACTGTTTGAAATCAGCTAGGTATTCCAATTGAAAGCTACAAAACCTACGCACAAGCAATGATGCGTTCATCTGAATTCTTAGAAGCCTTTGTGGACGTGTAATATGAATTGCTGAATTGAAAAAATATTGACACAATTTTTAAACATTCAACGACGCATTCAAGAGCTCCTTACTTACAAGTGTTGCTTAAATGGATTGATTATGTCAATATCTTGTTAGGACGAATGATCAAAATTTCTCTCGGACACATGCATATGGGAAAAGGGTTTTCCGGTCGTTTAAGGGGATGCCGTCAAGTAAACACTGTCACATTTTGATTAATTCAATTTGTCTCACTTTTTTGTGATTCAACTTCCTTCAATCCGCGGGTTAATACCAAACAATCACAACTGCGCGGCTAATCATAAGAGCCAATCATAACGAAAGCAAAGTCATGCCGTGGATGCCAAGTGCGAGTAAATGAATACGACCCTCTCTGATTGGCTGAGACCTTGTCACGAGATTTTACAGTCACCAAATGTTGTGCAAAACCAAAAAAATGGCAAAGTTTCCTGCGAGCTGTTCCTTATAATCAGTTGCATAATTGATCAAAATAAAGGATAAAGCTCAACAGTTCAACTTTACTAACAGGGTGCGTGCGGCAATTTTCCAATCTAGCCGCAAGGGAATGAAAACTGTTGTGTCTTGGAGTTCCCAAAGGTCATGTGCACACAGTACGTAACGAAAAAAAAAATACGAAGAATGTAAGACGCGTGGGCGAAGGAGCAGAGGCTGTTGAAGGGAAGACATAAGTTTAAATTGAATTGGGAATTAAAAGGTATGTAAATTCTCGATTTCGGCTGCTGGCTGTAAAATATTCAGTTGAAATAAAAATCTGAGGACTATCTGGAGATTTAGACATCACGGCGGCCATTTTGGTTATTGGTCGACCCAATCGAAGAAGTGGCTGCCATCCTAGCAGCCCTAAATTTGAACGTTATTTTCATGCAAATGTTTCCTTTTCTTCCGTTCAAACAACCTATAGAATGGTCAGTAGAATTCTACACTCTCAAAAAAGCTTATTCATGAGGTTTTCGTGTACTCTCAAAACCACATTTTACATTAATATACATAATATTCAATCAAATTGGGAAATCTTTTTCCCCACTCTATTTTGGTTGGAAAAGGAAGGAAAAGCGATTAAAAGGTGCGATGCACTGCTTTTGTCTAATCAACAATCGACGTTAGCTGCTCCCTATTTCCAGGCGATTTTTTCGCGGCCATCGTAGCTTTTCAAGAACTAGAAAACAAGTAGCCGTAATATAAGTAGTAATAAACGCATTTTAGTGCGGCCAATATAGCGCAGTTTTTGAATGACTGTCGCAAATAATTACGACATTGCTACGCTTAGTGATTTGCTTGAAAATCTCGCGCCAGTATCTCAACCAATGAGAAGCATAACCAAAGCCACTGAATCGCATGAAAGGTTTGATTTGATCACGATTACAACTCACTTTTCCCAGGATACAAATTATGAAACATGCTATACTTACTGGGAAGGAACTTTCTCAAATTCATAACCGGTATACGTTTTGGAAAGCACTTGTTTGGTGGCCTTTACTTCATCTAATGGCACATGATGCGAAACAATTCCATTCCCGGCCAAAATGCAATAAGACGCAAGCAATTGATACCTTAACCAAAAGTCACTGGTTTTTGTCTTGCCCATTTACAGGTGAATTGTTGCAACTATCGAATTTGCCTTTTAAAGAGAACCCCGCGAGTTAACCCACGCATTGCCGATCCTCAACACAAAGTATTCTACAGGATATAATGATAAGTTGTTCCTTTTGTACACTGTTCTGATTAACTTTGGCCTTTTTTGGCGATAACTATGAGATAACAATGACGTAAACCTGCTATAGGGGAACAAGACCCGAGCTTTTGAGTGTTTTAAAAGAATGAATCCATAATTTTCTTGGAGCCCACGCCAAAATATCGTGAGCGGTGTGGACAATTTTTATCTTAAATGTCGTCAATCAGTATTTAAAGGAGGCAAAACAGAAATCAAAACGTTTAATTGTATTGTTTGTTAAGTATTAAGCATTTATGCTCATTAGCACGGTATTCGATCAAAATGTTTTCAAATCACCTGTACGAAATTGCACAACCTTAATCCAAGTCGGATTTTAACTAGTTCAAACTTATCTTTAGGAAGGCAAACTCACAGATGACGTCATTAGCCTTGTTCCTACTTCCTTCTGTCTTTGCAAATTTTACCAGTTTTGGCGAAA
>BLAZ01000708.1:853787-856464 GCA_014633955.1 Acropora tenuis
GAGTGGATTCATAACAGGACAAACAAACTAATCCGGAAAATAATTTGAAAACTGCAGTAACTAAAAGACTGAATACAAATAAAACTCCCCACCACAAACAGGAAATGGAAAAAACTATCTTCCAGGAAAAAACGTCCAAAAAACTAGAAGGGTGGGTGGGCAGGAGGTCAGGCAATGGCAAACGGCAACAAGAAAAGCCATGTGACCTCTACCCCCAGCAAACTAGCACCCAGACTCCCAGATGTGTGTGAGAAAAACGTTTTCCGCTTCTTTCGTGCCTCAGCCCGCGGAAAACAACACTTGTGATAAAGGAAGCGAGAAAAATGAAAGATATGAAAACTGGTGTGGGAGTAAGAGACCTATGGTCAACAAAGAAGGCAGATGTGATACCAATATTGTCCTGAGAGCATTTGCTGCAATCAGGCAGGGGATCAAAAGCTTCTTACAGAGAAGAAGGATTAACATCATGGTGGAACACTTGTTGACAACGGCACCACTCAGAACTGCTCAAACACTCAGGAAGAAGCTTGAAAATGACAGTGTCATCTTAGTTCACAAGTTGGGAATAGCTGGCTTAATAATAACAGTCATTAAGAACACGACAACAAGATTTAAAGCTTGACAGCTTGTTGGGCCATGTATGTATAAACAAACAATAACTAGAGAAAAAAGATTTGAAAACTTGCAGAGGAATCAAGTTTAAACAAAAGATAATCTAATCTGAGATAAAACTATTAAAAGCAAGTACACATCATTTAAGTTTTTGTTCTAACCACATTTAACTTGAAAATCGTTTAAGACAAATGCTCTAAGCTATCTGATTTATGACATTTAGTTGGCAAAAAGATTCCATAGATACCAGAGCAAAGCAGGAGAATAGAGTGCAGAATAAAAGAATGGTAGAAAATGTTTAGGCCAAAGGTTAGTGTTGATATTGGTTTTTTTCAGTATTGGTAAAACAATGACCTGTGTTTTGGACCCACTGATTGGATACCAAGCCCAGACTTGCAAAGTTGGTCAGTCATGAAGTTGTTATTGCTTGATAATTCTAAAACAATACTTGCTGGTTAAGATTAGAATGAGACATTTTCAAGAGATTCTACAGAAATTTCTGACCGTCAGGCATAGTTTGTTTGAGACCCTTCCTGCTGGAAGCATATATATGGTCATTGAGAAAAAGATAGCTTCTTCCTGTTGTGCTCACTTAAGTACTTGTAGTTAAGGTTTGATGGGCAAGTCATCCAACCTTTTTTCATCCATTTCATGAAGCACCATGTCGATGTTGAGACCAGGCATGCAAAACAATGCGAGCTTGAGAAAAGCAGGGAGGACTGGGTAATTGGTTATGTTCACTTCACTCAGAGGAGCCAGTAAGAAAGGAAAAGTGTGCATATAGCTAGAGAGGCAAATCAAATGGCTTTTTTCAGAGGCCTAAAACTGAGGTTCTACAGAAATTTCGTTTCATGCTCTTTTAGTTCCAAAAATAACAAGTCCTTTCCCTCTATCGTGTGAAGAGAGAACAAGTCTAGTAGCTCTATTAAATTTCTGTTGAGTCGAGAATTGACGTTTCATACAAGAGACGAAAATACGACGGATCAGAATAACAAGATAACAACCCAGAGTGTGGGTATCCGTATGTCCTTTGAACATAAACACATAGAATTACTAGTCAAAACCACTATAGCCTTTACAGGGACAACTAAATAAATATCACAGTTGCACATCTTGACAAATACACCATACATACGTGTAACAAAGGATACGAATAAGCGCCTTTTAACATGCTACATCCTCGTTAAATGCGATTCAAGCCTTGAGAAGGATTCCTCCGTCATCCGATCAAATTTCTAATTAATTAATTCAGGCTCATAAGCGGTCATTTCTATTTCAGTAGACCGCCATATTCTTCTCATCGTTGACAACAAGTAAACTGTGTATTTCGCAAGGACAGCTGGGTATTTAGTTGTGTCCTTCCCAGTCCCCTGACTTCCTTATGTCACGCAAGGCAACAATGTAGGATATCCAAACCAATGCAAATGGTCGGGGCTTTCTAGTCTTATTATCTGTCACACTGGCACAAAGATGATTTATAATACATACGAAATTCCTCCGTAGAGTCCTGGCACAGAGGTCAAACTTCGAGGAGGCAATTTAGCAGCGAAAAAAAGCAAAAAGCAAGTTGGACACTAGCTACACCGATCCAACTACGTCGTGTTGCAACCACAGTGCGCATGTGTATAACCATGCCACCCACGCGTATGGCTGGTTAAAACGAGCTACGAAAACACAAACGCAAGCGCAAGTAAAGACACGTGTCAACAACATCAACGCTACTGCAAACGTAAAGACAGACGCCGACGCAAGAAATGGAACACTTGCCATCTCCTTGCGCTTGCGTTTATATTTCACACGTGTGAACCGCGACAAAGCAAACGCAAGGGAGTGTGGTGTGTAAAAATACTCGTTCCATGCCTCCCTGGTTGAAATTGAAACCAAGATGGCGTCCTCCTCCATTACATCAGATGAGGAATGGTTTTTGCTTGAATGGATACTCCAAAATATGGTGAGACACTTCGTGACACATAAACATCTACAAGCAGATAAACGACAGAGAATAACTGCTGGGTCAGCCACTGATCTCTAGTGATTAGGTCTAAGCGCCGGCCACTGATCTCTA
>BLAZ01000708.1:862252-864752 GCA_014633955.1 Acropora tenuis
CACTGCTAACCAGCCATAGTTAGGTGATACTCTCCTGAAGGAGGCCCAGTTTTCATTACTACACAGCTGGTTATGATTTTCAAGGGATTATTAACTGGGAGAGAACATCAATGTGCAGATAGCAAGGCCTTGGTAAAGCTAAAATAATAGCATCCTAACCTATGCGATAACGACTTCATGAAAGAAAGACAATTTCTTTCGCTTGAGCGTAAGTTTTAGGGAGAAACACTGATCTTGCAAGTAGAAAATGCTTTTCGCCTAATCGTAGAAAAAAGTTATCACAGGTTCTATCCAACATAGAAAGGACGTTCGAAATTGTCCAGTTAAAATTGAGCAGTTGAAGAAATAGTGGTTATTTCCTTCGCGCAAACCAAACTTGAGAGAAGAAAAGCTCAGGTGGGGCAAAAAAAATTTAAAAAAAAACGCAGCTCTATAAATGGCTTTTAATCGTGTCAGTGTTCATATATGTTAAAGAGTAGTGGTTGTTTACGACTGGGGATCCTTTCGCCTCCACGAGGAAAAACCTCTTAGACCCTGGCATCGAGCTTGTTGATTCCTTTTATTCGGCAGGTTTCTTTTGCAGGTCACAGGTCACAGGTCATTGTTTTACCAATACAGAAAGTATCCCAAACTGTGACCTGCAACCTGCAAAAGAAACCTGCTGTCCTTTATTGTCTTTATTCATTTGCTTCTTTTTTTTTTTCATGATAAACAGTTCTGAATACTTCGAAGTGCACAGACAAAATACTTGGGACAAATACAAATACCAAAAAATGGGAACCAGTAACTAGTAACCTCTAGACGTGGCGCTAGTTTCTTGGGTTAATCGTAAAGGACTGAAACTTATCTGGATTTGCCAAGATAAAGTTGTTCCTATACCATAACAGTGCTTGTTGACCCTCAGTCTCTAGAGTAGATGCAACTTCTTCATAGGTTTTTCCTGTCACATGTAATTGGTGGTCATCAGCATAGAGCGTAAGGTTTGAGTCAGGGGTATGAAATGCCATGTTATTTTGGAACATGCATTTTAAGAGGGAGGCCAATAGACCATTTTCACTTGTCGATTTTGTTTTCCTAATACAGATCAAATGATGATACCTAGGAGATTTGAACCTTTGCTGTGTTCATTTAAAAGGCAGCGGGCTAGCATGAGAATGTTCAACTACCTAGTTAAGTACCCTAGGGCCCGTTTCTCAAAATTTCCGAATGTTTTTAGGGGTTTCGGGTGACATAATTCTCCATGTATTTACAAAACGAATGCGTCTTGAGGCACGAAACTCTGCGGTTATTTTAACTTTTATTCTTTTTACAACGTGTGAAAAGACCAGCTTTACAGAATAAACTGGTCGGAGTTTTACGAATGGCCGTTTGGGCCCGAAGAGTGTTCGGTCGTTCGGGCTTTTTGAGAAACGGCCTTGCCACCGGCCCCAGAGGTGGAATTGTGGTATGGTAGTAGTATCCAGTCTGCGTGCGGTTACGGAAAGGACGCATGCCTGCCAGTTTTCACTCAACTGCTTCAGTAGTGATCAAATAGACGGTTGAGGTGGAATTTCGTATGGCTCCCAAACGGTCATTAAATACGTCGTCAATTGAGGGAGCTTCCATTAAAAAGCTCAAAGTTGTGAAGACTGGAGGTGAATCAACAAGGACGCCATCTTCGCCAACGACAAGTTCTGAGACAACGTCTCTTGCTGATGTGCCAAAACGCGATAAGCAGGGCAAATTAGTTTTCACAGATTTTCCAGACTTTAAACCAAACATGACACCAAAGGAGGTTCTTCAAGCTGGAAGCTTTGGAGGAACGTATTTCCGACCAATATATTCGAGTATTACAGGTAAGTAAAATGGAGAAGTGGACACTGGGGGTGTCATAAAATTAAACTTTATCAAGTTTATTACAATTCACTCAAAGACTGAAGGTTCGGAGGAAAAGAACTCACAGATATTTGTTCCCAAGAGCCTCAAATTCATAGTTCTTATTCAAACTTGACTTAGGCTTAGGCTGGACAGCACTATCCACTTGATATCATTTTTATCACTTTCGATTGGATAGCTGAATAGCTTTTGGTAGTACCTGAACAACAATGATAAAAATTTGGAGTCCTATCCAGCAGATAAATCACTTTCAGTTTTTTTTATAGTGATATACCTGCTTCAGTTGATAGCTTTTTTTTATCCAAGCTTATTGGTAGCTGGGTATTGTTTCTCAAAACTCAAAACTTTTTGGGCCTTTTTCAGGTGCCACAATTCCCTTTATATCTTTGCAATGCCAAGATTTTTAGCCATCAAACTTCGCAATCCTTGTGGTTTTTCTTACGTTAAAACCTTGCTAAAAGATCAGCTTTTCAAAACAAGCAGATTGCAGTTTGACAACTGGCTTCGCAGCCAGCAAAAGGTTCTCTGGACTTTCATGAAACAGGCCCAGACCTTAATCTTCCACTTCAGAAGCAAGAGAAAGTGAATAGAATTTAGAGTGAGCAATGTTTTTTTATTCAGTAAA
>BLAZ01000708.1:914728-922228 GCA_014633955.1 Acropora tenuis
TTTTTTTTTGCAATAATTATAATGAACACAATAACCAAGTCAATGCAATGTAACTAACAGTTTAGTTTTTCTTTTTCTCTATCTTCTCCAAAACAACGAAACAACAAACCAATGAACCAACTAACCAACAACACCAGCAATTTCACGTCAGTTTTTTTTCTCCACATTGATTGCGATGCCTTCTCTTAACCTCAGGACTTTGATTTCACCTTTGCTCTGATTGGCTACTTCTGGGCTTACCGTATTTACTCGAATAAGCGCCGCGGTGCTTATTTAATTTTTTGCGCCACAAGTGCGGCGTTTATTCGAGGGCGGCGCTCATTTAAGCATTGTACCAGACAAATTTACTTTTTCTATATTTTTGTTCAACGCTACACTTTCTATCTGTTAATTTTCCTATGGACTGATACTAAACTGATAGTAAATCTAGAGTTCCGAGAGAAATTAACGTGGTGAAAAAAACCCGAGAGTTTCATAGTTCATTATAACGAGAGCGAAAATATCAGCGGTGAGAGCATCGGGGGTGCGGCGCCTATTAACTTTTTTGTCCCAGATACGGCGCTTATTCGAGTAAATACGGTATCTCTTCTTCGCTCATCCTTATCAGCAGCTTTTCGGCTACAATATATCTCTCGTCGCTCCTAGTTGGGCTTTTGTCTTGATTTCACAGTTAGCTTTCTGCTAATGACTCTCTGCAGTGGTTTTTTGAGCGATTCTGCCCTCAGGCCGTACAACTCCTCTCCTCGAATTCTTCTCTCAGGTTCACCTTCTTTTCCTTGTGTATGTAGTTCCTCAGTAGCGAGAAAGGCCTGAAAAATTCAGGTCTGAACATGTATTCGAACCCTGCCTTCCGCGATGAAGGTGCAGAGCTCAACTAGTTAAGCTTTCAAGTCAGTTAAGAGCTGATCGTTATCTGGGTGGACGATAATTTCGTAGATGATGGATATAGATCCATATATATATGTTAATGCATGAATTTTCTGTATTAGAACTGCGGATTGAATTGAATGTGTAAGATCCTCGCAGTTTTTAGTCGTGAATACACGAAACGTAGAACCGACTATTTTTAGGGGTAAAAACGCAAATTTGTCTCCCTCTCCGATGTGAACAAATCGATATATCAACAGCAGACGCATTGATATCCAGTGTCGTTATCTCTCATTTGCTCTTGGTCCATCAGTCTGCAGTATCATTTAAATTTAGAATAGGGGTCCAGGCAAATAATGGCCAATCAGATTAGGCGTAACGACCACAACCACCGGTTCTGGTTGGTTCCGAATTAAGTAAGCTGCTGGTTGGATTACCATTATTTTCATTTACCAAGAGCAAAAGTCGTTCTAAAAGTAGATAATACCGTAGACTGACGAACAGCCTTCCTTTCTGGATTATAGACTTCTGTCGACACACATTTCAAACATATTACTTTAAACAGGTGCTGGAACATCACATTCCATGGATTCCAGTAGTCACGCGCTATCTTTGAGAGGGGAGAAGCCCGGCACCCTAAGACTTCATGTCCACCCTTAATTTATTCATCATTTCTTTCGCAATTAGCAACAGTATGTCGTCTCATTTTGGTAACAGTCCTATAAATCTTCACAGCAAATAAATGTATAATTATCGCCAATTTTCGACTATGAAACATGAATGCGTTCAACATGTGTGAAGCGGGTGTTTTTGTAAATCACAACAACTGCGCAAATGGGGACCTCACAAACTAGTCCCCAGGGTTATGACTTTCATGCATTCGCAGAGTGCCTAGAGTGCCTGGGGACGATTTCACCTAGACTTGGTTAGAATTGATAACAAAAGAGTAGATGCATATCTGAAATGCATGTATTCCCTTTCTTTCAGCGACGGAGAATTTTCGGGCAAATGCCACAGAGTGCCACGTTGAAGTAAAATTGATAATCCTTTGAAAACTCCGAACTTCTGTTAAGAAGCTACACCGTTCACTCCCCGTGCCAGTTTTGCCTCAGTTAAAGACTTTCAACAGGCAACATTTTGAGGCTTTCCATGTCTTTTCTAACAAAATAATGAGTTCTTGCTGATGGCTGAATCATCGTTCTAATTCGAAAAGAGATCACGTAGAAGGACACCGACCCAACAGGCAAACAGTACAAATTGCAATGTGTGGTGGACTTCACGTTCATACAAACCTGGGACAAGTAAAGCAAACTTCCGGTATCATTATCACGTTGATTTTCATTTTATGCCGAATAATTCGATAATTCCAAGAAGTAGGTGGTCAAAAAAGCTCACGTCTGGCTGTTGCGGTCCATGTCTGCATATTTGAACAATCCTTTGGTTCACTTTGTCTTATTTTAATATTTGCTTTCTTGGGCGCCATTTATCCCAGTTATGTTGCGTACAATGGCATCGACCCTTGACAAAGGGAAGTCACAGCCTGATATATATTTACTTGATTTCTTTAGACCCCAGCTTTAGACCCAGGGTTTTTTTTCCTTTGGCCTTCAGTAAATTCGCCTACGAAACTCCTTTGGAACGCTTCAAATTGACAAAGGTTGTTGGTCTACAGCCCTTGCCAAACGTAAGGCTGAAGGAGTCGATATATGAGTATTATAGGGAGGTTAAGCAAGAACAACGACAACGGCAAAGAGGACGCCAGGAAAGTATAATCTGATTGGTTGAATGAGCAAAAAATAATCGTCCTGCAAGTGCGACACGCACTTTAGTCGAATTTTTTGACATAGTCTGCCAATGACAAATTTAAGGTTTCAGCGACAACGACAACGTGAACACTCAAAATTAAATCTTCGATTCTCTATGTTAAATTCTGCGGCGGTCTTACCGGTCCATTTTAAGTGTAATTTGTCAACAATATTAAATGTGAGCAAAAAGCAATAATCGCAAAATAGTCACCATTAGGCAAATGTTCATTTTTAAGTGACGTTTTATCTGCCGAAGCCGTCGTGGTTGCTTAAGCTCCCTAATGTCCAGAGTTGCGACGCCATTGTTTCTTTTCACCGGTAATTCTCGTGAACTCTCGAGCGCTACTGTCGACTCTCGCCCTCGTTTGGTTGTTGGTAGCTGGTCAGTTGCTATTTGTCGATAGTGACCGTTCCTTCTTCCATACAGGTTTAGGTATAGTCGATCCAACCCTCTGGACAGTCACAAACTCACACGCGTTGTCTTGCCCACCATAATGCTGCAGAAGTTCCGCCATGGCCTTTTCTTCAAGCTGCAGTAAAAATGGTACGCCTTAAACACACAGTTTTATGTGACCAAGAGCAATATAGAAATATCTACGCCTTTAAGAGCGTTCAAGTGCGAAGAGGTGGGCAGCACCGACGAAGCAGAAGAACAACAAATTCACACTATAACAAACAAAGCACCTTACAAGGTCAGGTGACGTAACATACCTGTGTTAGGTGAAATGGCTTTCTGCTGACCCTACAGAAACAAGAAGGGGAAGAAAAATACCCAGTCACAAGCCAACAGTAAGACGCGAGCTCAATAACACCAACAAACAAGTTCAAGCATTTGAACATCCAGGCAAAATGATTAGTAGGTCAAGTCGGAAATAAACCCACGCCCCTTCTTATTCGGTTGTCAAAAAGTAAACTTTTGGTAAAAACAAACAAACAAAAAAATAATCAACACCTCAGTCCTCTCCCAAGCCCCAAACAACAACAAAAAAGGAAAGCAAAAAAAAAAGGTGCACTTTAAACGCCAAGCAACATTTGTGGCAAACCTTAGTGCAAACGGATGAAGTTTTATCAGTAGAAACCGACTCTTCATCGTATAATTCTCAAATAAAATAATCTCATCTATACCTCTCTAGTGTCGTATTCTCGATCTCTTGTGACTCAATGATTGAAGAGAAAGCCACTGACCAAGAAGGCGGAGAACCAGCAACAGGACTTACCTGCCAAACACTACCGAGGAAAAATAAAGAAAAGATAATACTGTAGGAAGACAACAAAAACAAGAAAAATGATAATCGAATCCAAAAATACAGTAGTTATGAAGTTTCCAGAAGGGCTGCTGCTCAAGACTAGAGGGTTAAAGCAGCAACGACGCCTACGGAAGAAAAAACTTCATTAGGAAATAAACGTTTGTGTAAACGTGCATATTTTGCGAATATTCCTTCTTTTTCGTATTCTATATTGTTGACAAAGTACGCTTCCAAGTGACTGGTTGGAGCGCCGTCGGTTGAAGTAACTATACGGAATGAAAGACTTACATTTGTATTAACGAGTACGATACAACCTTAAATTTGCCATTTGGCACACTACGCCAAAGAAATGCACCGAAGTGCGTGCAACGCGTGCAGCACGATTGCTTTTCCTCATTTAACCAATCATATCACTGTTTTTTTGACGTTGTCGTTGCCGTCGCCGTCGCCGTCACTATTAGGGAGTTTAAGAAACGACGACGGCAACTCTACCTGTTAATGATATGATTGGTTGAGTGAGGAAAAACAATCGTGCTGCACAGCACGCTCATTGGTGCAATTTTTTTGACGTAGTTTGTCAAACGACGACGTGAAATTTGACTACAACGTGAGCCCGCGGCGGTAAATCTTTCATTCTCTGCCTTAACATGAAAACCATTGGTGCACTTCACCTGTTTCGTATAACGTGACATACATGGAATTATCGCAAAACACTTAACCTAACGCAAAGTTCTATTGTCGCTCCTTAAACTCCCTAATAACTTAAAGACGCCCAGTAACATAACTTCGGACTCTGAAGTAGAAAGTGAGATCACAGTACTTGAGTTTATTCGTTGTACATCCTGATTTCCCTGGAGATGAATGAGCTCTTGGTGAGGCAGGTGGTAGGTCTTGGCTTTCTTGTTTGTTTTCAGACAGGCGCTGTTCCTCCTCCTCCTGCATAAGATCTCTCAGAGATTTCACCGGGGAGGGCTCTTTGCTAACACCACCCCTGAAAAAAAATACTAAAACTTAAGGGCAGCACTCAAATTCGATTGCGAACGAAGCGATTTCCCTTTTACTTCTGCTTTTCCATTCCTTTTAAAGAAAACAGAAATCGACCTTTCAATTCATAACGAGAGGAAGATAACATTATACCAACATTTAAATTATCTCAGTTTTTCTCCGGCGCCAACTTCACATCCCACAAGCGCGAATAGAATATAATTACAATCTTAAACGCTTGTCGCTTATCAAATAATCTCTTACTTTTGGAAAAATGAAAATTGCAACTGAAATTTATTGAATTTTGTCCCATAGGCGATAAATCAAACAGAACGGTTTACACGTTGATAACCGGATATCAGTGAACTAATTGTCTGTGACCCCATCTAGTGGCACAATCCCACCTGTCCATAAAGGCCCTCAAGCCCGCGGAAAAAAAGATCTGATGCAATTTTTCCAACGAATTTTATTTTCAGGTGTATTCTTTGGACTCCTCCACAAGTTCGCTAAGTTTGTCCCCACATACCAAGCTACGGGGATTGTCTCGTCCTGCTCTCCACTAACTTCTCTCTCTTTTGCCTGTTCTTCAGGAAAGTGAGTGGTTTTAGATTTAGACCTCCTTCGCTGCTTTTGTGGTAAATGGCCACCAGAAATCCAACGCAAGGTTCCGCTGGCTTGTGGACTGCTGAATGATTTACAGTACAAGCACAAAACAATGTTCCAGTATCCATTAAAAAAGAAAAAAACATCTTAAATACGTGTAGCACAAGTAGACTTCAATTTAAAATTCACTTTGAATCTTTCCACAAAGACAAAATAAAATCCAAAACAAAGTCCATAACACAGACAGAAAAAAAAACACAACTAAACAGAGAGATGGCAGGGGACGGCTTCGAATTCACTCACAAATCACGGACGACGTTCCTCGGCAAAAAAAACGTTACTTCAGGTAATTACCTCAATGAGCCTGTTGGCTAACAGGCAAAATACACCCCAGTTTAAAACATAAAAAGCTCTACGGCTTTTTTACAAAAATTTTAGAGGAGGAAAATTCTTTCGTCCTTTGGAAGCATAGCGGTGAATCTCTGATGGGTAAGCCTTTGCCATCGTCGCGCCCCTCAAAAACCAAAATCTTGGTTCAAACACTATTGCCCACAAGACATGAAACACAGCAGATATAGAACTAACAAAAGTTGAGACGACAACGCAGCGTAGAAGATGGTAGAGAGTTCGGGTAGCAACGACGGCTGCAGTAAAGAAAACTAAATGAACGTAAACATTAGCGCACAGGTGCATATTTGACAATTACACCGGTAGCCCACAAGGGCTAAGGGTGAATAGCCCATGACGCGCGCGAAGCCGAATGGGCTATTGACCAGTGGTCCTTGAGAGCGAAGGGTCTAATTGATTTAGTATCACCCAACTGCTTGGAAAGAAAAGGCAACAATAAAGTTAGTGTTTATGTTGTTGTTAAAACCTTAAATTTCACGTGGCCATTTAGCAGACGACGCAAAATAATTGGTAATTAAGTGCGTGCCGCACGTGCTGCACGATTATTTGTCCTCATTCAACGAATCATATCACTGTCTTTTTTTTGCGCTCTTTGCTGTTGCCGTCGTCGTTTTAACTGTCTGGTAAGGGTGAAATCACTAACCGCTGCCCAGACGCGCTTTGGTGACAGTTCCCACTTGAAGGTGAGACCTAAAATTCAATTAAACAGTTAAGGCAAGTCGTTTGCACTGAGTTCGAGGCTATATTCCTATGTATGTGGGAACAATAATTTACAGTACCGGTAATAGTAGAACGGCGGTCCAATACAAAGGGTATTTGGGCTAGGTTACATTCTCGTCTGAGGAGGTCGTGTTTCTCTCAGCCAGCACCAGAAAAAAAACAACTCACTATGTTTCCGATGACGTGAAGTACGTAAATTCCAACTCGTCTATAAGCAGCCTCAGAAATACGAAATGTTACCTGGGTTTGATAAAGTTTCTAGAAACTAACTAGCAACTCAGGGAACGGATTCAATTTAAGGCGTTATAGAAACCTCTCCGCTCTAGAAGGTTCTTTTCAGTTTAACGATGCCTATGACAAACCACGTTGACATGACTCCATGATAGAGAGCCTCATGTGGAGCATCCCGCGTGACCAGCATCCGGCGTCTTGTTATCAAACAAACATATCTTTTAGAGAAATGACAAACAAACAAAAAAGGCTTTGATTCAATCATCTCGCCACAGATCCCTTTGTTGCGAAAGGAATTTCACCTAGGGTGACAGTCCATAATTAAGAGTCACGCACCTTGACCACAAACTCAGCTTCCAACGCAGCTTTGCTTTGTTCCTGTTCAATGATGTCTCTCAGGCTTGCAGCGGGAGGACTGGGAATACTTGTGATCAAGAGAAAACAAGTCATCCCACATTTAATTCATGATAATTAGGTTCCAAACAAGTTGATATGGGTCAAATTGCCGCAGTAAAAAAGGTAACAAAGCTCACATTTCAAGCGTAAGCGATTCACATTCGCTCTGACGAAACGTCACCTTCACCCTAATTTTTTAAACTCGTCTTAGATAGCTCGTTTTCATATATCACTTCCCC
>BLAZ01000708.1:1011303-1013803 GCA_014633955.1 Acropora tenuis
TCGTTGTTGAAGCCACATTGTGCAAATTTTGTCTCTTTAACGAACGATTTCACTCCCAGGCAGCCTCTTGTTCTACATACTTGATAGATAAAAGAGAAGTATAAACCACAATGGAGGGAAATAATTTTGTGTGGCTGATGAAACGCAGCTTTGCGAAAGCACTGTTTGGAAGATTTTGGACATTTGACCGGAATTTGCATCAAGATCATCTGGTATATCAGGCATAGACGTTTTCGTTTATTGCACACTCTATCCTTTATATTCAGTGCCTATTTCTTGAAGGATTAAGTTCTAAACGATGAGCTAGGTCT
The DNA here is from genome assembly GCA_014633955.1 of Acropora tenuis. NCBI lineage: Eukaryota > Metazoa > Cnidaria > Anthozoa > Scleractinia > Acroporidae > Acropora > Acropora tenuis. The sequence goes on from BLAZ01000708.1 coordinate 1,011,615, forward strand.
CACGATGATCAAATACCCGGTTGATTTTTTCTAAGATCCAGAAAAATAGTTTCAAGAGCCCGTAATGTGCCAATTTAGTACTAGTCGTAAGTGTACAAATTGTTACACCTTAATGAAATCTCCTGGTAACAGGCTCCAAATTGAAATTTAAGTAATTTGCTTAATAGATTAGTTTGTTTGTGTGTCAGACCACTTGAAGCCTACGCAGTTGTGGGTGTCCTGTGTTGCCCTCATTTCTCGCGCTAAGGGTAAATAATCTTTGGACGCCATTTATGACAGTTGTGAAATTCTTGGATAAACAGTATACAATTCACACCCATTCTCATGCAGTATCGTGAATTCAGGGACAAAAGTTATTCGATTGTGGCAATTTCAGACGAAGTTTTTGTACCCTTTCTCTTATAAGCTCCTTCATCAAGTGGTAAGCCTCCTGGTCTCGGTGTTGCTCAAACCTTTTGAGTTTTCTTGTAGGTAGTGCTGTCCACCCTTCGAACAACTTAGACCTGATAAATCACCGGCCATAAGTTCAACTGAGCTTGACACCGACTCGAGAAAGTAGTTTATTCAGAGAGTAGAACTGGACACTTTTCAGTCAACTGAAGTCTTGCAGAGAAATAAGAAGCTATAAGAGTACACACCGATAGGGAGACTCCCCTTGTGATAAAATTCCAAGTACCTCACTGAATTCATTACTTAATTATCATTTTCAACGTCAGTTGACATCTTGTTTTTGGCGCTCTTTTCTCACAGAAGCGCACACCAGGCAAACCCTAGTTACCCAATGGGTAGATAGCGCTACACAGTGGCGCGGATAAATCACTATGTAATTCCATTGGTTTGATGATATTCCCCAATTGGACGGCTATATTGAGGCAGCTTCCGTAAAAACTCGTTTACTTTTATTTATGTTCTTTGAATGTATGACAGAGCAGATCAAATATCCTTGGAAACCTTTCAAACGTGTCAACGTTCATAATTTCGCATTGCATCTGTAGCGTTTGTGATTCATTTCAGAACCGTTTCAGTTGACACTCTGGTCATTAGAAGGGAAGTCGGCACTGTTTTTTTTTTTAAAGGCGTCTCAATGACTTTTCGTGAGAAGAGAAAGAAGTACCTCGTGTGCACTTTAGTGATGCTTACAGGCCTTGGTGTTTGGAAAGTTTCACAGTATTCAAAAGGTAAGGTAGATCGGTGTGAGGCGAGCGCGAAAGCCCGGTGAAGGTGGAAAAATATAATTTAGAGAAGAAGAACTTTAAGTATATCCTCCACAAACGCCCAACACACCGTGAACCAAAAAAACACTGACTAATGATTTGAATTACAAAACTAATGAAAAAGGAGTAACGATTTTATACTAGGACGAATTAAAAATGAGACTTAATCCTAAAATAGTTACACCCCTAAATTTACTTAATTTGAAGAAAACTAAATACGCTAAAACATATTGACAACTGCCCTACGCCGAAAATCGTTCTACGTATTTGCAAGGAAAACAGTTCAGTTTCTTCAATCCTTGATTTCTGCTTCAAACCACTGACCAACAATCTTGGGAGCTATCTGTCTTCTACTGCCATCAGGCCTCCAACGCCATGAGGCCTCTCCTTTTTTATTGTTCTCTCTTTCTCAACCTTTCTTCACTGCTCAACCACCTTACACCACATTACATCCACTTATATATACGCGTAATCATTTTACAATCAACAGTAAACGTAGATGCTCTTTTTTTTTTTTACACAGTATCGTCATTAGGTTGAATCTTTCTTTTTCCTCACTTGTTTAATCTATTTCTCTAACGTCTGGTGAGTGCAATTTAAAAACCACTCGTATCATTGACTGGTTGCAAATAATGAGAAATCATTACCCAAACGACCAATGAATTCTATCAAATAACTAATACAAAACTGAATAAACAAACCAATAAATATCTTTTGAAGTGACGATTATCGTTTTGATGGAGGAAAATTTATGATGGATACCTAGACAGGTAATGGCAGCTCAAAATGCGACATTAAGAAAGCATTTTTTTCCCCTCCGGCAATTTAGCCTCAAACTGTTGCTAGAAGTGTTTTCCATTATCTTAAATTGTTCTCGATTATTTGAAATTGTCATCATCGTATTTACTTAACAATACAACTCAAAGAGACCGCTGACATTGAACTTAATTGCCCTCGAAATAATGAAATTTTGGT
>BLAZ01000708.1:1082365-1084865 GCA_014633955.1 Acropora tenuis
ATACCTACCTACTCTGCCTGCTCTGCATTAAAGTCTTAAAGCTGGAGACTTTAGGGGCAGAGTATGAAAGAAAGAAAACAGCACATCATCCTTAAGAAACCCAACTGACAGACGGGGGTCTTCAGTTAGCTTTTCTCAAAGTTTGATGAAGTTGAATCTGAACAGGGTTTGAACCCGGAACATGCGCACGGCGCCACAATCAATGGACCGACTTAGCTGCCTAAAGGGTAAGGGATGTCGGAATTTGCGGTTTGACCTTTTCGTCAACTTCGACTGTAGACTGTCCTCTATTTTCTTCTTTTGTTCCATGGTTGCTATGAAACTGTTAACCTTACCACTTATTGTGATTGATCCAATCCTCTCACGCTACTGTGTACGAAATGGTTTCTAAAGGCAAGTGAAACTTTTGAGAAAGCTGCTCTATGTGTACTTACCTTAGGTACGAAAACCAAGCACAAAGTAAGAGTGGTGCAAGACACAATGGAGATCGCAACAACGTAAAAGTAAAGGTTATGATGTTGAGTATAAATAACCAGTGCCAAGGGTACACCAATCGCGCAAATAGTGCACACATTATAAACAGCCATACCTGAGTTAAGGTAGAAAAAAAAATAATACTATCAAAAAATTAATGAGCACTGAGATTTACTCTAGCGTAGGGATAACACTTTCAAACTTTTAGCAATGGGTTCATGGTCAGTGTGCAGGAGTTCGAGGAGTTATGGTTGCACGCAGGAGGTTGCTAAGCACGAGAGGAGGGCAAGAGACACAGGAAGTGAAAGCTGAGTGAGACTCTAGCTTCTCGAGTGCTTAGCAACTTTTGAAGTGCATCCATGACTCAAGGGACTCACGCTAACCACGCACAAATCTTTTATAACATTGACATTATTTTATCAAGTTTTAGTTCCTCCAAACCCGTCGTTGAAAACTTAGAGACCTGCAATGCCTTCACTGCGTCATAAAATTATGGAGCACATAATGATGAAATGATAACGTGGGCAAATTGCTAGGCTGAAATTGCGTGATTTTGTTGGTTATGTTATAAATAAATACCTTTTTTTTCTTAATTTTACGTTATTTAATTAATGATTTGAATTTCGTCGGCACTAAATGTCTTTTGCCGCCCTTTTTTTAAACCACTCAAATTATTCTTTCTATGAATTAATTTTTCTTCGGTGTCTTCAATACCATTGCTATGCCGTCTTGTAAATTCATTGCCAACGACTCATCATTAAGTTGGAATGAATACGGGACGAAAAAGTTACTGTAGCGCACCTCATTGTTACCTGTAGTGAATCATTGAATTCCCGCGTTTTCTTAAAAGACCTTTCACAGAACAACAACGGATAAACTTACATTTGTACCGGCCTGGCAGACAGTTTTGTGCCCTCAGATGAGGAGTATAAGCCTGAGTAAAAGTGAGTCGCTCTGAGGAAATGTCATTCTCAACTTTTTTGATACCACTTCTCGGCCAACACGTTACCACGGTTTCTTTAGAAACTAAACCTTTCATAGGCCTGGATAATCCTGGATGTAGCACCTAAATGTTTTTTCTCACGTTACGGATTGCCCAACGTGTGGGAATTACGGTGTGTGTTATCTGCTTCGGCTCCTCTGCTTTTAGCACACCGATGTTTTTTTTTTTTGAGGCTCAAGGGAACTAGAGCTCAATTAGTCCACTGGGACTCGAGTGGTGAATCGCCGGTTTATTGTTTTAATTGATGGAGCTGAAGCCCTAATAATCCACTGGGACTTTCTATATAGTGATTATAGGGTTCCCTTTAACCTATCAAGTAGATACGTTAAACGTACGGGGTTGAACGATCTGCAAGCTTTTTTTTTTTTTCGTGCATTACATTATTGTAAATCCACAGGTTCTTATATACCTTACGGAGCTCGAATATTTCTTTTCCCCGCGTGCGAGAGATTGTACTAGATGCCTTATTCTCAGCTCGTGTTTTGTACTAAATTTTTTAGTCTCCACAGTCGCTACTGGTGATGATGATGCTGGCGTCAATGACGGATTAGTTAAGTGCCATGGCAGATCACCTTCTCACAAAACTAAAGATGCAGACAACTTAATTGCTGTGCTGTCAGTATCCTAGAATTTACAACTATAATTCTCTTTCTTTATCTCGACAGCTATAGGTGTCAGCCGTTGTCAACGAGAATTTTGCGATAACTTACTGGTGGAGGTCAAGGGGGAGTGTGGGGGGCGCGTACTCTCCCTAGGATGACCTGCGACTTCCAAACATAAATATTATTCTGTTAAAAAAAGAACATGAGACGAGGCTGAAGATTTCCTAGTGGTACACCCCCTCCTCAAAAAAATCTTGATCTGCCCCTGACTTACCAATGTATCGTGAGTCGTTAAGTGTTGCTATCTCAACCTTTCGTGTTTCCCATGCTAAGAATAATCCGAAGAGAAGAAGAATTCCCTTGAAACCAAACACCAGAAGCATCCACGTGAATATTTTATTCGATGTGCATAGATAAATCA